>CABFWO010003073.1:84426-98289 GCA_902155825.1 Timema genevievae | reverse complement strand
GAATCGATACGCATAAAAAGGGTGGAGGTGGGATAATATGGTAATACGGCGTGGCGGCCATGTTTTAATAATGAAACGAGCCCGGAACGTACGACTCCCGACTCCCCCACCCTCCAACCCTTCACATAACACGCTACACTAGCTCCAGGAAGGGAAGCTGTTACTACACAGATTATTTATATACAAGCATGTCAGCCACGTGGTAGAGGCGCCCATTCAGCGGAATATTGAGTTGCAGCGTGACACCCGGCCAGACTTCACACGGATTTACATTTCGGTGGCGGTTGGCCACGTTTAATAGAATAAAAACTTGAATACGTAATATCAGATAGTAATAATAATAAATTAAATATTTAGAGAACTCCAAAGTGCACACACTTTGTGTTGCTTTTTTTTCCTGAAACTATAATATATTCGAATAAATTTTCCTGCTTCTAAACAAGTTTGCAAAAACACTGCACCAAAGAGCATAAATGAAATAATATACAATGTTACAGTACCTTTAAGTAAAGAGGAGCATATCTGTCCATCAAAGAACATAACAATAAATTTCATATTTCAAAGTGCTCCAAAGAATATATATATGTTTGCTTATAGCAAATAAACTATTGGTTTTATAAAATATATTTAAAATTAAAATATTTTTACTTTAAACAGTACTACAACTTTACAATGGTAAATTATTTTGTATCTCAAATATTTGCGAAGATATGATCAAAATTAGAAATTTCTGCTTCTCTGAAGTGCCCTTAAAGAAATTTAAATTGGAAAACTGGAGTTACCATTTTGTGTGTAATGTTTTAAACCGTGCCTAAATACAAAATTTAATAAAAATCGTTAAAAAAATTTTTTTAGCAAATTGAGTTGAACTTTTTTTTCCCTTCAGTAAACTACCCTAATTTTAGGGTTGGATATATAATTCCAAAAACTCCTTTGGGGGGGGGCCTTATGAAAATCCTAGATATACGTTTTAGCCCAGTAGGTAAAATGGTTTCGGCTCTAGTGTGAAATACAGACAAACGAAATCGCAAAAACCAATTTTTTTCGATTTCAGTGAGTCATGAAATACTAAAATCTGGAGTTCAATTTTTTTTTACGATCACAAAGGGTCAAGAGGAAGTTTTTTTTTAATGCTACGGGTTTTAATTAGTCAATTCATTTTAAAAATCGGGGTACTTGAAATAAGGGTTTACAAATGATGGGGTACGCACCGTAAAAAAGTTGAAAATCCTTGTCCTAAAGTGAAGATGATGAAAAATATACACTCAGTCCAGTCAATCGTCTTGCTAGTCAAGTTTGGCAGACAAAGGGCCAGTTTCATAGTCAGATTTAGTACGCCTCAAGTGCGGCGCTATACTAAATACAAGACGTCACCTACCTGAAATTGAATGGNAAAGGGCCAGTTTCATAGTCAGATTTAGTACGCCTCAAGTGCGGCGCTATACTAAATACAAGACGTCACCTACCTGAAATTGAATGGAATGGGCCAGTTTCATATGCGAAACTGGCCCATTCCATTTTGGTCTAGGTGGGTGTCGTCTTGTATTTAGTATCGACTCGCACTTTAGGCATGCTAAGTCTGACTATGAAACTGGCCCTAAGCCAGTAAAGGTCGAACAAAACTGGCAAGAGTAAATAAATGGTGAGTAAAGTAGTTATCTGAAAACAGAATAACATTTGTCTAGAGACAATATGTTCATGGCTGTGGAGACTGAGAGTGAGACGACCAAACCATCGCTTTGAGCCCACATTTTTCTCAGTCCTAAACACAAATATCCTTAGACAAAATTTAACTACTTGATATGAAATAAACTGTATTTTGCTCTGCTTACCACTAACAAACCGGTCCATACGCATTTAACTAAAATAATGGAGTAGGGCAGAGGTTCCCAATCCGAGGTCCGCGAAACGAATTTGGATTTTTAAGTTAATTTTTATTTGTATTTACACAGCATATAAAAATATTCTCTATTCAAAATTTGCTTAAGCTCATTCGACAATAAAAATTATATTGCACAATTTTATCAAATGTATAAGTATAAGCTATAATAATAGTGATTTGATACTTTCAGATTATTACATTTCACGAGTTCTACGGGGTCAAACTTGCTATTTTATGCTTTTTGCGTACCATTATTAAGGTAAAGTAGTTTATGTACGGGGCTTAAATTTAGTATAACTAGACATTCATAAGAAGTGTACACAATGAAATACTTATAATATTAATATCATTAATATTTCATTCTGTAAACCTCATGTTATAGTAATATATGTTATAGTAGTATAGTTATAGTAAATTTTAGTTCCATACATTAACCTTGAGGTGGGATGGAAGTGGACGAGAGAAAGGGCCAGTGTTTTTGCGGTTTTTATGGCAAAAATCTCACAAAACAAAAATTATAATCGTGTAAAGAAAACCTTTAATCTGCTAACAAATTTCTAATTTTTTATGTACTTGTGTTTATTTCTGATAAATGTGACTATTTCAACATACAAACATGACTCACTGAAACTGAAAAAACTGGTTTTTGCGATTTCGTTTGTCTGTATCTCAAGACTAGAGCCGAAACCATTTTATCTACTGGGCTAAAACGTATAGCTAGGATTTTCATAAGGCCCCCCCAGGGTAGTTTTTGGAATTATATAACCAATAGATACCATTAACATACACGTCAAGATAGTTATTTGAGACCTTTAAGATACATGTATAGACATACATTTGACTACCCCAACATACATGTATCGACGCCCACTTGACCAATTCAACAGACATGAGTCGACATAAATTTCACAACACCAACAGGCATGTATCGACACCCATTTGACAACGCCAACAAGCATGTCAATACCCAGTTCACAACACCAACGGGCATGTATCGACACGCATTTTACAACGTCAACAGGCATGTATCGACACCCATTTGAAAACGTCAACAAGCATGTCAATACCCAGTTCACAACACCAACGGGTACGTATCTACACCCATTTGACAACGTCAACAGGCACGTATCGACACCCATTTGAAAACGTCAACAAGTATGTATCGACACCCATTTTACAACGTCAACGGGCATGTATCGAAACCCATTTCACAACACCAACGGGCATGTATCGACACGCATTTTACAACGTCAACGGGCATGTATCGAAACCCATTTCACAACACCAACGGGCATGTATCGACACGCATTTTACAACGTCAACAGGCATGTATCGACACCCAGTTGACAACATCAACAGGCATGTATTGACACCCATTTCACAACATCAACGGGCATGTGTCGACACCCATTTGACAACGTCAACAGGGACGTATCGACATCCATTTGAAAACGTCAACAAGTTTGTATCGACACTCATTTTACAACGCCAACAAGCATGTATCGACCCCCATTTCACAACACCAACGGGCATGTATCGACCCCCATTTTCACAACACCAACGGGCATGTATCGACCCCCATTTCACAACACCAACGGGCATGTATCGACACCCATTTGACAACGTCAACAGGCACGTATCGACACCCATTTGAAAATGTCAACAGACATACATCGACAGCCAACCATTTGGAGCCGAAGAGAAAGTCGATAGAAACATAGTGCGAAAATAGGCGGAGTTGTATTCATGATTCGGAGTTTAGTCCAGGAATAGTCCCAAAGTAAAGTGTCTATATAATCTAAATACTATAAAATTCTCTACTCTAATATTGTCTGTGACCACATACAAACTCAACAAATGTGCGTATCGTGAGAGGTGGTTAAGAGAGAATTAATTATTATATTGTATGTCAGCCAGCGACAGGCACGCGACAGTCAATAACCCCGGCGTGGAACAATAATTCGAGTGTCTTTCTATGAATGATGTAGCCGGCAACTGACTCGCCTCACATTCCAGTCAATAACCAACAGAGCTTAATGCAACGTCCCCATCTAACTCAAAGCTAACATTGTTAGATTAATTAATCCTAGCCGGCAGTCACGGAACGGAGAGACTTATTGATTTGTGTAATCCAATCAGAAAATCTCAAAAAAATGAGTTTTCGTGACACAACGCTTCAGCTGGATATAACGAGTCTCATGGCGAGCTGTAAGCAAAATGAGCTCAACATTCTTGGTATAATTGTGGCCGGGGAGAAAGACAAACCCGATGTGTTCGTGCAATGCAAGATATTCAGTTTGCAAGTACACTATGTTGACCCTAAAAGGCAACAGTATTACCTTGCACGTATTACACTATGATCCTAGACCTTACAAGCTCAGTATTGCCACTATTTTATTACTACCAAATTACTTGTGTTTTCCAATATGAATCACCACTTTTCCAGGCAGCTTCTATTGAAGAAGATATGGCGATTACGTGCGTACCCCGCGATGGGCTACAATTATTACGGTTACGTGAATATACGTGCCCAGCTAGCTATCGTAGCCCTTTCCTTTGTCGTTACTAACCGGCAATTTAAGTATAATTTATTTACTTTGTTAAAATTGATTAACTATGACAACATTCCATGACGCCATGATCGCCTGAGACGCAGATTATACAGATAGTTGAATATAAATTATTATTTCACTAAAACACCTTTTAATTTACATTTATTTATTTAGATTGAATTTTGAAATGATTTAATTATTCTTTAAATAAAATATTACGCCATTTTTATACAAAGATTACTTAAATATATAAGATTTTGCCAAACCACGTCCTCACAAATTAAGTTTCCAACACAGAGTGATGTTCTTCTTTATCGGGACTTCCCCGTCCAGAACAAAGGAGGATGACATCATGAAAGAAAATTTTAAAAGATGTTAACAGAAAAAGATAGTACCATGAAATAAATACATCGCTAGTGTGGTGTTGTTACCAAATAGAATGATATAAAAGAGTATTTAAGTTAAATTAAATTAAATTAAATAAATGGCTGAATAGATGGATAGAAAATTGTACCAAAATTAAAAATAATTATTTAAAATTTGGAAAAAATAAATATAAATTAGGAAAATTACAAAGAGTAATACATTTCTTTTTTTTTTATTATCAAATAGTTCTTCGGTTTACTTTGTCGTACCCGCCTCGGTGGCGTAGTTGGCTAACGCGCTAGTCGTGTTGAGCCCGACTGCCAAGGACGGGGAGATCGAGGTTCGAATCTCTATCAAAAACTCCGTGTTTTTTCCAGGTGAGTGGCAGCCTTGAAGCTATATCAGAAAGGAGGTTGAACGAAGGATACTTCACTTATTACCACATGTTAGGGCTAACAGCACACTAACGAGGAAGGAGTGAGAACGGTAGAATATGGAGGAGATAATTGAGGGGAAACCACTCTCAGTACAATCAGCAACCTCCCTCCCTGTCCCCAGAAAACCAGACTAGACGATACTGACGCCTTAACCCACCGATGCAGGTGTTATTTAAATATTATTGGAGCGCTTTTTTAAAACAACATTTTACCATGAAACTTGATCCATAATATGCCTATGGTAGGAAGGAACGTTTGAAAGTTCCTTTCTCCTACCAAAATACTACTATAGACAGAATACTGACAGGGAAGAAGGCCTTTAGATATCTCTTCCTACCACAAAGTTTAACATAGCTGAATATAAATAGTAAGAATTTTTAAGAGCCTTTAAAAAGAAATATAGCGTAACTAACATTTAAAAAACCTTATGGTTGTGAAAATATAGTATTTTTTTAATATAGCACCAAGTCTTACTACCCTTTTGGAAAATACGCATCCTAAGTACTAATTATGCTAATGTGTTAGGGATGAGAAATATTGAATTTAGAGAGAGTGTACCCGCATTTGTGTTGCCGTACAATTTATTTTAAAAGTAACTAATCAAAGTATAGTGTTTTTTTTTATTCTGAGCTCAAATCACGTCAAATCTCAAAGTTGAACGCACATTTTAGTGTTTTTCCATTAAAGAAACTGGATGCAAAACCTGTGGGTAACTCTTGAATGCGCATGCGCGACACGCAGCGATGCCCACTGAGGAGTGCGAGATCAAGATGGTATGCCAAAGATCTGATTTTCAGATTAAGTGTGCGTTTAATTTATGACCGAATGAGACCCCAAGCACTGGATAAAGCCATTTCTTAGCCTGCTGGGGGGGTCACTTTACGAAATAGGTTTCTAGTAATACTTTCAAAAGGTCAAAGTTTTGCCAATAAATACATTAATCAAGTGTGGAAGTTATTTTTTCAAGTGATTTGAACAGAGGGTTTATCACCAACGAGTCGTACTCAAGCGAAAAATCGCCTAAGTCAACTTTCTTGCTTCTTCAATTCTAAAGTCCAGTGTAAGTTCAAGGCTTTGGTGATTTTTGTGCTATTCTATAGCTCAAGCCATTTTCTACCCCAACCATTTTTTACATCGGAAACCCTGTCTTAATAAAGCCCATACATTTATCAAATAACGTAAATTTTATATATATATATATAGTGTGAAAGCTTTGATATAATCCTCGAAGTAAATGCTTTTTTTTAATTAGTTAGGTAGAACTCAAGAAATCATCGTTTTCTACAATTGCAGCTTCCCCTTTGAATGTTTTTAGGTGTGTGCAAGTAATCATTTTTCACTTCGAGTCGAATTCGATCCAAGTTTTTTTCGAGTTCAGGTAATATAATTTTATATATAATATATATATATATATATATATGCACCCCATCTTACTAACCGTTCGGGTTATACGCTTACATACTAATTACACAAATGGGTTAGGATCTGGGAAGGTTGAATTTATAGGAAGTGAACCCACATTTGTGTGGAGGGAGAGTGGAAAGCTATTTAGGGAAAACCACCCCCAGTTCACCTGACCGAGACTCGAACCTCGATCTCCCCGTCCTCGGCAGTCCAGCGCAACACGAACCAGCGCGTTAGCCACCGAGGCGGGTGGTAATATAATTAAAGCGATATTTGTACGAGAAATATTTCAAGTTGGATTTCTATAAAAGATCCATTTATAATTCGTAAATGCATACCTATATTTTTAAAAACAATTTTTTTTATATAGTCACATCAATTCGGATTTTTAACTATATTTAATATAATTGTACAATTTTTTAACCAGAAAAAGTAAATATTAAGAAACTATTTATTATAATATATTTTTTAAACTGAATAAAATCAACTAAACTCAGAATTTTCGAGAAAAAAGTATAAAATTCCGAGTACTCAAATTTTTCAAGTTTTGTAGAAATCTTCCGAGTCGAGTTCAAGCAGTTACTCAAACTCAACTTGAGTTTTCGAGTAATCGCACACCTCTTATAAATCCAAAGTTTGACATTTTTTGAACACTCTTCGGTGTATGTATCGACACCCTAAGCTTTTAATTTAAACAAATGATCAAAATCAGTTTTAGTCGAACTACGGGACTCATCGTACAGAAATGAAATATTTCACGGACGACGCAACACACTCACCATTCTCGTTGTAGTCAAGAGTCGTGGATGTGGTATTGAGAAGAGGCGTGGTGAGCTCTCTCTGAAGTTGTATAGTCTCATCTGTGAGACTCCTTACTCGAGCCAGCAGCTCCTCATAGCTGGACACAGGAAGCGTCATATCGCCACTGGCCGGTGGGCACCTAAAACAATGGAACCATTCATCTGTTGATACTTTGCAGTTTTTACTCTCATAGGTGAGACTCCTCCCAGCAGCTCCTCATAGATGAACACTAGAAGCATTGTATCGCCATTAGACTCCTGGAACAACGCTACCAATCAGCTGATACAGTTTTTCATATTTTGGTTGAGGCTCCTTTCTTGAGAACCATTAACACCTCAAAGCTACTATACACTCGGCGACAAATTCTTGAAGAATTTGCAGGTCCTGTGAAAAGGGTAAATCTATGTAACATTTCAAATATATGTCAATCAAGCGGGGGCGACAGACGGGAGAAGGGTAGGTCCCTCTCCTTTCCAATAATATACTCAAATGGGCCACCCTTAAGGGGGCGGCCAGACTGGGCGAGCGACTAAAATATAAAATAGAACACATTGGTTGTAATGAGAGGTGGCCAGACTGGAGCGAGCGACTGAGCGCGCACGCTTGAAAGATAGAACTGGTTCTATTTTTATTAATATCGATAGGCTTAGCACACTTGCTACTAACGGCCTAATTTAATTGGTAAGGTCATAAACCATACATATATATATGTAAAAATGATATGTTAAAATACTCCAATATTATCAAAGTAGGCCTTTACAAATATGAATCACCATTAGTGTGGAGAGAGGAGGAGAAAACCACAACAATAAATCACTTGTCAAAAACCACCCTCATTTCACTGAGCCAAGATTCGTAGCCTCCTCGTCGACAACTAACGAGAGCTATCTGCTAATTACGCGCTCACCAGTTTGGCCACCTAGTCGCTTGCGCGCTCGCTCGCTTGCTTGTCAGTCTGGGCGAACCCTAAATCGTTAAATAAACAGTGAATTTTTTCATTCAGAAAAATTAAAACTCACGTTTAACGTAATTATTTAATATGACTTGTAGAATTAATTTGTATATCATATTATTCATGCTATTCAGATTTAAAATTATTTTTGATTTCTAGTTTTAAAGGGAAAATGGGTTCATCCTATTCTCCCAATATTTAAAAGATAGTGACGCTTAAAATATATACGCTCACACAGGGAACACGCATTGGTGACGATAATTTAGAGATTACTACGAACAACGTCATTTGACAGGGTTAATGAATTTAAATATTTAGGAACAATTTAAACTAGCACTAATGATTTTAGAGTGGAAATTAGGAAGAGAATACAGTCGGGAAATGCGCGTACTATTACTCTTTCATTAAATTGTTAACATCTCACATGCTTTCAAGGAAATAAATCTTATAATATACAAAACAATAATTTTACCAGTTGTTCTCAATGGGTGTGAAACACGGTCTTTTACCTTGCATGACGAAAACAAATTTAGGGTGTTCGAAAATAAGGTGCTTTGGAAGATATTAGGTCCAGACAGGGATGTGGCTACTGGGGAGGGTTACATAATAATGAGTTACATACCCTGTACTCATCACACGACATTGTTAGGATATTCAAGTCTCGTAGATTGCGGTGGACAGGACATGTAGCGCGAATGGGAGAATTTAGGACCGTGTTCAAGGTATTGACTGGCAAATCTAAATGGAAGAGACCATTGGTAAAACCCGTAAAAATGGTGAGACGCGATAAAGCGAGAAGTGCCATACAAAGATGGAATCAAGTACTTTTTACTTTGATAGTTTTTAGATATGATTTATGTTTTTGAAAAGCGAAATAAAACTAAATCGTCTAGTTACACGAAATCCTTCTATAAAACGAAATAACACAGCTTTAAAAAAAATACGAAATTAAGATGAAATTAAGCAGAAATTTTGACCATGCTGTAATTTGATTAATATTTTGCTGTAGTGTAAGCTAACTTGAGGCTACAAAATTTATGAAATATGCAGACAAACTTTACAAAGAATTTTAAAGCAAATATATAAGGTTTCAATAATAAATTTTAATTTTGTATACATTGTCTCAATATGCAAATAATACTTAAACCCCTCAGATAACATGTAATTTTGAATAAACACAAAATAATACCAAAAAGTGAGATTTAAAAAATTACATTTAACTAAAAATAAAACCATTTTTACGGGGCTCTATCCATTGGGAATAACTAAACGCAGATGGGAGAATAACATTAGAATGTATTTGAAAGAGATAAGATGAAATGAAGTAGACCTTGCTAAAGATAGGCACAGGTGGCGTACTTTTTTAAGTGCGGCAATGAACTTTCAAGTTCTTAAAGAGTAAGTAAGCAACGTCTATGTTACCATTCTTTGACAAATTAACAAAATTACCGGCCTCTCCTAGAACATCCGAATTCTTTGACTTTACTAGGTTTTCCTGGTGTGTGAGCCACTAAATAGTACAATAGTCGTTATGAAGCAATAGGTAATCTACTAAACATAGGCCAGGCCTACAAGAAGCTATATTCAGGCACGCAAAACCCGACGTTTGAAAAAAAGGTTGAAAAACAATACAAAAGAGTTAGTCTGACATGAGGGGTGTAAATCAAAATAAAGGATCATTGTTTCATTATTACACCCTCATAAATAACGTAATTTGTTAGATTTGCGGCTATAACTCGCGCAGAACAGAACAAGGCTTTAAGAAGTCGTAAATACAGCCGGGAGGGTAAAGGTAAGAAGGGGAGGGGGAAGAAGCCGCGGAAAAAAGAAATGGACCGCAAGTTAATGTGCACTTGTAATCCCTTGGGAATGAAAGATTGGGGAAGAGGAACTTTAAAAAAACAAACACCAAAGGGCGATTTCTACCTTTTCTCTTTCATGATGTGTCTGTTTTAGGAGGAGACTCGGGAAGAAACTATGGAGGGAAGAGGAAGCTTGCCAACAAGGTGTTCAACAAAACATCGCGACCGCAAAATTATTTCTCGTTGGTCAAGTTGTCCTTAACAGTCCAGACACATCGACATTTGCATAGCTATCATAAGATGAGCAGCTTATTTAAACAGAAAGTTTGGCGCACGAATTATTGACGGATTAATCTTTAGGGTAAGGATGAGGAGTGTAATCAAGAGGAATTGCGTACTCATCATCTTGGAGAGAGGATAAAAAAAAGTGGTAAACCACCCCTAAATACACCCCAGTGAGAATTTTGAACCCCGTCTTTACCCGAATCGGTGGTGACATGGTCTAACGTGTAACTCTGCTATATTAGAATATAGATTAGAAAGCTTATGACGGGAAGATCGGGGTTTGAATCCAAAACTTACCAAATAACCTATGAACAAATTAAATGATCAAAAACACACGAATTCGAAAATTATAAAGTATGATATTATGTATTAAAATTTGATTTATTGGACGGAGCGCTGTATAATTGCATGCATAGTGAGATAACAACGCCTTCCCAGAAGGAAATTATGATAAGAATGTGTTGATCCATAGAGACGGCACCCGGACAGGATTTTGAACGCCAACCACTCAATCGATCGATTAAAGTTTTTGGCCCAATAAGTAAGGTACTTAAAAGAGGCAGTTTTCCCACCAGCATATCATTTTTAATATCTCTTGAAATAATCTATTATTTTATTTTTTAAATAATAAGAAAAAATTGACTATGCATAATTGTTTGGAAGTTATTAATAAGACTATACAAATGTAAACAAAATAGTTCGATTTTGATTTTTTTTAAATATATATATCATAAGAATTTTCTCTTGACCCGGCATTCACTACCTCTTCTGTTTATATGATAATGTGTTAAGAATGAGTAAGGTTATATTTAGAGGAAGTGTACCCTAATTTGCGTGGATGAAGGGTGGGAAAACCTTTAGGAATATCACTATCAGTACATCCAACCAGGATTCGAGCCCCGATATCCCTGTCATCAGACATTTAGATTATTTCGAGTGTGACTCCGTAAGAGTTAATTCAACCACCGATCCGGGTAAATATATATTTGTGTTAAAGCACCGCATCTTACTACCCGTTCGGGTTATACACTTGTGTACTTATTCCGCTAATGGTCTTAGGGATGGGGCAAGTTATATTTATAGGAAGTGTATCCGCATTTTCGTGGAGGGAGAGTGAAACACTATTTTGGAAAAACTACCCTCAGTACACCCACCGAGATTATAGCCTCGATCTGCCCGTCATTTGCAGTCTAGTCTACTGCGAGAGTAGCGCCATAAACCATGCGGCCATCTAAGCGGGTGAATATCTATTTAATCCCGCTAATATTACAGTACCGTGTATCAAAGACTGAAATGACAGATTTAAAACGTCATTTGTATACCGACATACCTTTTCAGTTTTTTAAATTTGTCTCAAGTTATGTTATATTTTTATCGCCTGGACTAACTACATTTAATAATACTAATAGGATCAGAATGAGGAAGGTATAATATAGAGGAAATGTATGCACATGTGCGCGGAGGGTAAGTGGGACTATTTAAGAAAAATTAATTCTAAGTACATCCGGCCTAGATTCAAACCCACAAATCCCCGTCCCCAGCAAACCAGACTAGACGGGATATGACGTATTTGTCCTCGTGATCACCGCGCTGATGTAGTTTTTTTGGTGAAGTGAGCACTGGACTATCTCAACCTCTGATCTTGCACGTATGGTTGTAAAAAAACGGAAAACCAGTGGGGCTTTTAAGTTGGAAGAATTTTCTATTATACCAGTACGTACAGTTGACGCTATTGACCTAGGATCGAACACTAGGTCAGCCAACCTTGCACTATGACCATCCCGGTCAGGGGGAAGATTTTCTAACATTAGCTGGATAGCCCTGTCCCTTTCTTCCTTACTAAACTTTGCATCAGAATAGACAAACAATGCGAGAAAAGGTCTTAACTTAACATATTAGTTTAGATTTTTTTAGCACCGCATCTTACTAGCCGTTCGGATTATTCGCTTATGTACTAATCACGCTAATGGTTTTAGGGATTATAGACGTTATATTTATAGAAAGTGTACCAACATTTGCGTGGAGGGAAATGGGAAAAATGTCTTGGAAAAAACCTCAGTAGGCCTACACCCGACCAAGATTCGAACCTCGATCTCCCAGCCATCGGCAGTCTAGTCTACTGTGGGTGTAGCGCGTTAGACAACGCGGTCACCGAAGTGGGTGCATTTGTTAAGGTAAATGATTCAACGAAGCACGAAGCTTGATATTAAAATTTGGTACAGTCGGATTTATACTTAAAGAAACTTTTTTTTACCGGTTATAAAAGTTACAAAAAAGTTTCCATATAGGTTAACGGTCAAGTAATATATTCTAAAACTGTCATTTTTCAATGATAATACCTGTACTTATAAAATAAAACTAATAATGAAGTAAAACATTTTCAATATTTGGCAGCAAAAAAAATTAATTTCCTTCCGGAATTCTATTATATGTAGTCCCACTCATAAAATAAGTGGTTGACTTTATAGAGTCCCAATTAATTTCGAAATTTTTTTTAGGGACGCGGGACTGATATAGATTTGGCACGCTGAGCCGAAAGTATTGGGTACGTTTCCCGGCTCTAGATGTTATTTTTCAACTTGATTAATTAAAATGTGTTTTCCTCCATACGGACATTCCCGTAACTACAATTATTTGCAGCCTATGTTTTGATATTTATCTAACAATAGTATTTAAAATGTATATTTGGGAAGTGTTTGACAAGATAAATTAAAATAAATACTTTATTTTCGGACCCGCCTTGGTGATGAGCTAGAGTGACGAGGACGGGGAGATCGAGGTTCGAATCTCGCTCGGGTGAACTGGGGGTGATTTTTCCTAGATGGTTTTCCTATCTCTCTCAACGCAAATGCGCGTTCCCTTCCTCTATATTTAACCTTCCCAATTAGCGTAATTATTACTTAAGCGTATAACCCGAACGGGTAGTAAGACGCAGTGCTAAGTAGTATTATTTATTTTCGGGGGAAAATTTATTTAAGGGTAGTTTCTCGATAAAATTTTTAATGGCTTATTTTAAAAATGTATTTAATTATTTGGTTAGAAATGAGTATGTGGTAAGTTTTTTACAATATAAATAATTTTAAATGTTTATTTTTCTTGGGGAAAAAAAGTTTTCGCAATAATTTGTTTGAAAATTTTATAGACTGTTAATTGTGATTACCAAGATATGTTTGTTTTTCTGAGGCAATTATATTTAATTGTAGTTTACTGAAACGTTATTTTTGAACACTTAGTTTCAAGCTATATAACCACTATAAATCACGCTTTCTTTACCTCACACTTTCATAAACCCTGAACTAGACTATAATGCAATATGAAAGCAGCCAATCTCCTAAATAAAAAGTTGAAAAAACACTTGTGTAAAAATAAGATACACCCCCCC
>CABFWO010003073.1:70310-81420 GCA_902155825.1 Timema genevievae | reverse complement strand
AGGGGGGGGAAGTAGCGCGAAATCAAGTTCGTATGTTTACAGGATTTTTTTAAACAAAACACTTTATTGGTAAATGACAAATATTCAACAACCGTTGAGATTACTGGGTATATTAAATTAAATTAAAGGTATCTACTACTGGAGAAATGTATTTATTTAAGCAAAAAAAGTCCTTTGTCATGAACATAAAAAAAAAGAGTAGAATATAGAGCTTAACTCGCGGTCCCTTCCACCTCACCTTAAAAATACATTTGTCAGAAGATCCCACAATAACAGAACATTGATTGTACAAACTACAAATCCCCCCCCTACGAAGACTCATACTTGCAGAACGTCAAGTTAATTTGATGAGTGGGAGGGTTTAAGGCAGGCAGGAAGGTAAAATAAGGGTAGGTTGGACGCATTCCCCTAGTCAAAGGGGAAAGGGGTTCCCTGGTCTTGGGGTTGCACGATATGAAACCCTCCCCTTCCGTACCCCCAACCCTGTCCCCTATGATGTAATTCCCCAACCACCACGGCTTCATTAAAGGAAAGATATACATGCCAGTCTTGCTTATAATCACTTAGCACTTTTTCATCTTCGCTCAGAAATTTGCGGAGGAAGGTCTTTATTTATTTGAAGGGGGGATTGCCTGCCTCAGGGGGGGAATTTAAAGGCGCCCTGTAGAGCCAAGAGGAACTTCATATATCTATGATAATAACACTAAAAAGTCATAAACAATAATCTAAAAAGTGTGCGTCAGCAAAATTTGTTTATTAAATTACTGTAGGTTTTACAGATATCTTTAATCCAATTTTAAAATAAAAAATTAATTATTAATTAGTTAAATGGATCTTGGCATTGATCGAATTATCAACAACACAGAAATAAATTAAAAGGTGGATGTGGGTAGAGGGGAAGGGGGGGCCTTACTCATGTTGTGCAATCGGGAGTGATTTTCACACAAAACTACTCATGAAAAATTCTATAATATGAGGATGACAAATAAAAAAATGCTGTATTCGGCGAACAAATCGAATTGTTTTTCAAGGACGCGCGTGAGCAAGAATGTCAAGCATTCTGACTCTATTCAAATTTTCTCTGCCGTACTTAGTTTCAAATCTTGGTGAGGTAAAAATATTCTTAGCCGTTTAACAGTTAAACTTTAAAACGAAATTTCAAATAATGTTTTAATAACCAAGATATAGCCGCATATAAATATTACACTTAGCGAACATGATATTTAGATGATTCTTTAGCCGTAACTAATGTTGCAATATTCGCCTTATCCAAAATTACTAAAATATTAGTTGGCACTACGGTTCGCACCAGTTTTAAGTTCTCTACTATTATAGAAAAAAATATATGACAAAACTCGCAGTATACGGTTCATAATACCCTATTAAAATATTGTTTTGTTGCAGAACTCTCCTTATTTTCCAATGGTGTTGTTTCAAAATGCCGTCTTATCCAAGTCTAAAATGTTAGTTCCAAAACCTGTCTTATCCTGCTAAGATATTCATCTGAGTAGTGTGTTAATTTACTAAACTTGTCTTGTCCATGACTATGAGATAGTTGTTAGGGAAAAGTTGGTCGAACTTTTAATCATTTCATTGATATATTCACTAGTGTTGTGTTATAAAATTTCTTTTTATCTTTCTTTAGGTTATAATACATAATACCTGTAGGTATAATTTATAATGTTTTAAGAGATTGAATGGATGGAAATATTAAGATAGTTCCCAATTTGCAGGGAAGAGGCAGGAAAAGGATAAGGGAGCCAGCAAATTGGAAAAGAAACAGCAGTTATTACTTGTGTTATGGCCAAGCCCTTGCCTACCTTAAGTCTGCCATTAAAAAGTAATATAAGTCCCTGTTATTTTACTTTGTTTTCTATTTTAGGTATGTTTCCAAGACATTGCCCAAAAAACAGAATTGTGGTCACAATTCAGGGGCTTACAAATGTTCAAAATTGTCGATGCACGACATAAGGCGATTTCATGAAGAATTCTATGATGATCCTACGAAAATAGTTCAAGTCACTTAGGCCTATATGTTGAGGTACACCATACAACAGCAACAGCAACGAGAGCGATCCAAATTATCTAGTAGCTCAAGAAAATAATTTGTGAAAACTTTCAAAGCTGTAAGTGGGTCATCAGTTCTGCCAGTTTGACAAAAAACGTTCCTCTCAATTTTAGGGATATCCAAAGATAAACGTACAACGATTTTGTAAACGACACTTAGAGACAGGAAGGTCACCAAAAGAAAACCGGGGTTGAGATCAACGGTCAAAAGCATTCGAAGTCAAACGACGGTCAGTCAAGAGCATTATTGAAGAATTGAAACCTGTGGAATCACATTACATCCGCAACAAATCATCAAGGCAATATTTACAAAGTGACTGTACCATTAGGAAGTTGTGAAGTATCTACAACTCAAATTGTGAAGATCAACCATTTAGAGTGAAGTACCAATACTTTAGGTCAATTTTTGTTACAGACTATAAGATAAGCTAAAAGACCCCTACCAAAGATGTCTGTTCAACTTGTATTAAACTGAAAGGTAAACTAAAGCGGCTAGATTTATGTGAGGATGATAAATTGGATACAATGACAAGATTAAGAGTGCACATACTTAAAGGGAAGGCATTTTTTAAGATGTTGCAAGAAGAAGAAGAAGGTCTTGTAGGCCCCTTGTAAGTTTTCTTTCGATTGCCAGAAAAATATGGTGCTTCCTAAAGTGCCGGATCAGTCATCATATTATAGCCGCCAATTATACCAGAACAATTTTACAGACTGCAAAGGAGGATCTAGGTCGGAACAAACAAAAGACACATTCACAATTTATACTTGGATGGAACAAGAATATTTCAAAGGATCCAATGAAATCGCAACTACTGTTCATCATGTGCTGAAAAATAGTGACTTTTATGGAATACAACTTGTTTAATTTTATGCTGATGCTCATTAAGAATCAAATAACCGAAGCTATTATTTGTGCATTTAGAGAGAAATACTCCAACTAGATATCATATTCTGAAAATTGAAAAATGACACCTGGAAACGGCTTCGATTCCCGTTTCCAGGTGTTATTTTTCAATTTTCAGAAATAGCTCATTGCTGGACAAAATAAGAACAGCACTATGCTAGGGATGATTACAAAGTGGCTGCGGTGTGAAGCTCCTGAGAATGTTCAGACTGTGAAGTTGATTTTTCCTATAGTTGGCCATTCTTACATATCGCCCGATAGAGTATTTGGTAGAGTGGAAAAGAATGTGAAAGAATAAGATACAATCATTTGCCCAAAAGAATACCATAGTATCTTTGCTGATCATGGATCTGTCATAAAATTGGGAAGTGATGTACCAGTTTATGACTGGAAAATTCCTGCCGCTGCTGTTTTAAAATCCCCAAGCCAGTGATATTTCAAGTTCGCTCCCACGAAAAGATTGATTTTCAAATGAGTGAAGACAAACTTTACAATAAGAGGTGAAGTGAACTATAGGACCAATATTGGTGCATTTCAAACAATCTGCAAAAGGAATAAACACCCAGGGATCATCATACCCAATGAGATGTCAGTGGGAGTGCCGGTGAAGAAAGCGAAGATTGAAGATGTTGAAAAAACTCTTGGTGAAGCATTTTGGATTAAAATGGACACAGATGGAAGAGTTAAGCTTTTACAGAAAACTCATAAAATCAAATAGCCGAAGCTATTATTTGTGCATTTAGAGAGGAATACTCCATCGAGATATCGTATTCTGAAAATTGAAAAATGACACCTGGACACGGCTTCGATTCCCATTTCCAGGTGTAATTTTTCAATTTTCAGAAATAACTCATTGCTGAATTTGAGGAAGTTACAACTGAAAATGACAGAAACAATGGGCTTGAAGAGTATGATTTAGAATATTAAGATGAAATGAGGATTTAAGTTTTTATAAAAACATTTAACATATTTTTCAGCTGTGTGGGTTGTATGATATTAAAGACAAATACATATTTTTTAAAGTTATTTCACAAGGCTTTGTTTTTTTCAAAACTTGCCTTATCCAGGGATATTTTTCAAATCTCGCCTTACCCAAAACATTCAATCAAATATCTCCTGATTATGTCTAAAAATCTGGATTATATTAAAGGAAATATACACATTAGTAATTTACCAATTTAATTTAAATAACTACCAAATTCCAAACGTAAAGTTAAATAACAGTTTTTCCTAATTTACTCAAAATCACTTGGACTGGACAAGGCGAGCTTTGCTATCCATCAAGATATGCGTATTTGCACAATTTATTGTCATCATACTATTGGCAGCATAAATCCATACAGAGTTGAAAGTGGCTGCGTGATCTGACAGCTCGTGATCTTAATTGATCACACATTTTTATCCGACGATTTCCGCACGTCCATTACAGACTCTGCTTTAAAAAATGAGTGAAGAATCACCAGGGAACGGGACCACCCCTGGATAGCTCAATTGTTAGAGCATTAGCGTGTTAAGCCAAAGGTCCCGTGTACGGGTGCCATTATTAAATTTAAGTAATATAAATTCCAAATGTTAAAACGCACAAAACCCCGCATGGTCTTAAGTCATCACTCTACAAATATATCAGATTGCTGGTGACCGAGAGGTCTTGATTCGAATCCCGGCCGGTTGTAGACCCGATGTTTTACCTAAATGCTTCGCTTCCCCTACGAATGCGGATAGCCCTACTTTTCCTTTAAAATATACCTCCCTCAATCCCACTCTATAAGAGCAATTTTAATGCGGATATTCCGGAATGCTAATAAGACGTTGAAAATTTATTAATTATCAGCTTAATTGCTAAGGAAATGTAATTTCACTTAGGGGGCAGGTATGAGTTAGGTAGAATTTAAAATAAATGTACACGCATGTGGAGGAAGATTGTGGAAAAATTCTAGGGAGGGGGGGATACCTTCTGTATACCCAGGCGAGATTCGAATCCCAGCCTCCCTATCTTGTACGTGCTTAAAGGTGCGTATACACTAAAGGTAAATAGTCAATAAGACTGCCCCGGCTGTGTCTACGAACAGAGAGAAGTTTGACATGGCTGGGACAACTCGTGTCGATATAAGTCAGGTTGCGCGTCAGGTGTAACTTCATTCAGTCTCGACCTGCCTCATTGTAAATTTGCCTCTAATATAATATACGCACCGTTCATATTTCTCTGTCACTATTATGAAAGTCTAGTGGTCAGAGTTGCTGGCTACAGATCCAGAGGTCCCGGGTACGATCCGCGGCGCTTTCAGAATTTATCTGTGAATCAGTGGATCTATAACGGAGTCAAGTCAAACTCAGCCTCTTGAGGACAAATGAGGAGCTACTTGAATAAATAAGTAGCAGCTCCAGTTTATAAAAGTGAGATTAATGAAAGGAGGGTTCATTGTGGTGAACACATGACACCCTCTATCCACAAATGTTGACACTATCATCTAAAACTGCGGCGACCACTCGGTCGGCATACCTCGCTTGCGGGCTCACGCCTTGGAGTTTTTTTTATGAACATACTAATACAAATAAAAAGTTTTGTTTAGAAATATTCCAGGTGTTACACATAGCAGTGTATATAACCTCGGACTTTCCAATAATCGATCCTAATTTTTAATTTGTTCTGTACATAAAAAGTATTTACAGAAGCCGACTTGGAGCGCGATAACAAGATTTAAAGAGACGTCACAAAGAAAAGCGCAACCGATAAAGCCTTTCGCCGGGAGACACGTGGCAATGCCACGTGGCCCAGACTCCAAAAACTGCAGGAAGTTTACTTTTAGGGCCCTCCCTTCCAAGAAAAAATAATAATCATTATTGTTCGACCTTGACTAGGGCTGCAACACCTCAAAATCCAAAAAAGGACATCATCATGACACCATTACTATCGTCATCTTATCATCCCGACTAATTAGGATTGCAGAAAAAAAAATTGAGAGTAAATGTCGCGGAGTGCTCTCAGGGTAGGAAGAACTTTCAATGTGATGTGTTCACATCACTCGGAAAAAACCCCATAGCCAGGAATCAACAAACTTGATTCTCATGTGAGGTATGTAGAGCAGCAGAGCTTATGTATGATTGGTAAAAGAAAGAAATGTAAATTTTTAAGAAATTACAAGTAGTTTAATGAATTAGACAATATCAACCTAACCTACCCTAACCTAAGCAAACCTAATTACTATTGAAAGAGTATGGAGGTTGTTCCCTGTAGTTTTATTATTTCACTGTAATTATTGTAAGGAATATAGGAAGTTGTCAGGAACAAAACATGGTTGCCACGTTATAAAGACTACCCCCCCCCTCCCCCCATGCGCGTTCGATGTTCTCCGAGGGTTTATACAGTGTTAACAAATAAACTAATGCCAAGTATAATTTGTCCTGTTTTCCCCAGTTTGTTTCAAGGTTAAGGTCCTTGTTACGCCTGACGGAGGAAAATGGCTTCCAGCCGGAACCTGCATTCTATTTTCAACATCAGCGAGTCAAGAGCACTCGCTATTTTTCACCCCTTGGTGTTGAAAATATTTACTGCTTGACCAATTCCTATTACCAAACACCAATGGTGCTCTCACAATTTTTTCCTGGTGGGGTTGAAGGGAGATAAGGGGGGCAAATATATTTCCCCACCCACACACATGAGCACGCCTAGAAAACCTTCTAATGGCAATGTAAAGATTCTAAAAATATATAAATTGCAAAGATCATGGTTTTGCTTCAATCTGAACACAACTAGTAAACTTATAAAAATAAAATGGCAAACATTTAAAAAAAATTCAATTACATAAGTATCTGTAATTTGGTTTCATAAATATGACCTTAAATTTAGGGATTTATTATTATTATTATTAGCACCGCGTCTTACTACCCGTTCGGGTTATACGCACTTACGCTAATGTGCAATGGTAGGGTGATTGTGAGATGAAATGAAGGACCTACAGTTTAACGTGGAATCCAAACCACGGTGGAGGCCTGGCATTCCTCACATACACAAGTTGTGATTAATACACGTCTTGTCAGAGGTGAAGGAAGGGTTTGGCAATCAGATAAATCTGTGCCGGTACCGAGGATTGAACCCCGGACTCCCAACACAGAAGTCCGACACCTTACCCCTAGACCACCAGGTCACCTTTTTAGGGATTTAACATTATTTAAAAATCTCCTATCTTTTTCGTACATTATACAATGATTCAATAAGCGTGGGTATTTTTTTTTTAGGAAGGAAGCCCTATGAAGGTAAATATATGAAGAAATTATTATTTTAGTGAGATAAAATAAATATTTTTGAAATTATTTAATTTATTACAATCTTATAATTTGAACTCGTTTCACAGCATTAAATAAAAACACTGCCTGATTAAATATATGCTGAAAGCGTCTAAATTCGTTCCTTACCAAATTTAATCACAACTGTTTTTACAAAAGCAGCTTTGTCTGAAGCAAAAAAAAAAATGTGCAAGGCAAACTTAATAAAAAAATGTTAACAATGTTTTCTTGTTGTAAAAGAAAACATTTCATGTATTAAATTAAGTTGGGAATTCCAGGGTGAGCAAGTGCCCTTTATTACAGGCGGCCGTGCCAGTCTCTGAGCATATTATAAAAATGTTTATTTGCATTTCCAGCTTCTTTTAATTTACGTTAAGCTCAAAATGTTCTTAGATAACATTTTGTCCAAACATAATCTGTGGTCACGTGTTCTAAGTTGCTAGAATCGCGACTGGTTTGCCGGCATATTTACTAATATTACCGTAAGCTAATGAGTTAGGGATGAGGAAGGTTGAATTTATAAGAATTGTATCCGCATTTCTGTGGGTGAGTGTAAAACAATTTTTAGAAAAAAAAACTTATTCGAACGCGATTCGACGAACCCCGATCTTCCTGTTATCAGCAGTCTAGTCTAATACGAGAGTGACGCCTTAGACCATGCGGTCACTGAAGCTGGTCCAAATCCTCTTAACTTAAAAAAATAATAACAATTGACAACAAAACATGACTGGTTAATTAGTGACACGCGGGAGAGGCAAGATCGGTAAGGATACAATTCAATTTTCATTTATTATGAAGAAACTTATTTGAAAGTTATAAAAATTATTAGATCTATTTTTCACGTATTCATACGTCAAGTCATGTGATCTTCAGCTGTCACTTGTAAAAAAATTATCAATAACTATAAATCACACTGATAATAAAAGTAAACTGGTTTTTTAAATAGTATTTTCTAAAAGTTTCTTCCTACCAAAATCCTACTATAGCTGCTATACTACTTATTCTAAAAACATTAAATCTTGTATCTCTGTCGTCCTATTTTTTTAATGCTTAAATTATCTCTTTCCTAATGGTGCAGACATTGACGCATACCTTTGCTTCATCATCTTTTCAGCTCGTACGAACTATACTCACGAATAAACAATTTGATAGATATGGGAAGGAAAATAAAATCCTGACCGTGTGCCAAACAACAACGCTAAACAAGGGTTTCCCCGCACGTCGTGCCAAAACGCGGAGGCCCCGTGGGTGCCACAGAAAAAGAAAAGTTCGGGTGTGGGGTGAGCCGCACGTCGTACCAACCATAACACCCACCTCACGCTATGACGGAGCCCGAGCGTAATAAGATTACAGACTGACTCAGCCCCTCCGTGTCACGTGACCAGACTATAGACACACAAAACCGCAAGGTAGGCCTAACATACTATTAAGGCGGCTACACAATAAGCCTAACCTGCATGGTTATCAAAGCTGAAAGGAAAATAAACATATTCACTAAAAAAAGTGTTCCAAATTTACCGTAAATTACCGTTTGTTTCTACTAAGGTTAGATGTAGACAAAAATAAACTTGTTTGATATTTGATCGTTAATAAATGAACTAAAACAAATATCATATGTATTTATAAATCAACTCATGTGATCTGTGGCAGTTACTTTTCATAGATAATAATATCAATAACTAACCTAAAATGATACTGATCAGAAAATTATTTTTAAATTTGTTGAAAAAAAATCTTCCCGGAAACGGGAATATAACCCGAGACCCTTAGGTTTTGTTAAGTCATAACTTATCTTTAATGCATTTGTGAAACATGTGCTGTGTCTTTTAGCATTTTAATTTGCCCCTTCTGGCGTTCTATCAATGTCTTATTGTTGTTTGTTGTCACCGCATCTGACTACCTATTTGGGTTATACGCTTATGTACTAAATACGTAAATGGATTAGGGATGAGGAAGGTTGAATTTAAAGGAAATGTACTTGCATTTGCGTGGAGTGGAAAACCATTTAGGAAAACCCACCCTGAGTACACCCGACTGGGATCAAACCACGATATCCCCTTCATTAGCAGTCCGGTCTATTATGAGAGTAGCGCCTTAGATCATGCGGCCACCGAAAAGGGTTCATGCAATATTAAACAATATATATTTTTTAATTTAGCACCGCGTCTTACTATCCGTTCGGGTTGTACGCTTAAGTACTAATTACGCTAATGGATTAGGAATTGGTAAGGTTGAATTTAGAGGCGGTGAACCCGATTTGCGGGGAGGGAGAGTGGAAAACAATTTAGGGAAAACCACCCCCACTTCATCTGACCGAGATTCGAACCTCAACCTCCCCGTCCTCGGCAGTTTGGCTCAACACGAATCAAGCGCGTTAGCCAACTACTCCACCGAGGCGGGTTAGACAATATTGCGCTGCGCTAACCAGCTGCCAAGTATGTAATTATTACTAGAAAACCTACAAACAAGGCATCTTATTATTTTGTATGTGCCAATTCATGGTGTGTTGGTTGAGCGTTTTGTTTGGTATTATTATCTTACAAAGAAAACATGTAAGAAAACATGTTTTTTTACAAGAAAAATTATATTCTTTAAATTGAAAAATGACACCTGACCACGGGAATCGAGCCCACGACCTTTGGCTTATTACGCCATAGAACTTACCACTGAGCTATCCAGGAATCGTTCCGTGCCCAGGGTCATTATTCACCCTCGTAGTGGACGTGGTGAAATCGCCGGGTAATTAACAAAGCCAATAGCTGCCTTAAAATATGAGTGAAGATGACCCCTAAGTACGGGACAATCCCTGGATAACTCGGTGGGAGAGCAATAGCGCGCTAAGTCAAAAGGTCCCGAGTTCGATTCCCGTGTCCAGGTGTCATTTTTCAATCTAATTTAGTTTAAACGTCCTACAGCCAAAAATATTTTAAATGTAAAAACAACGATGATAAGTTAAGATATAATAATACTTACTCCCATTCCAGAAGCGATTCAAAAACGCTTCTTTTCCCGCTGTCACGCATTATTTCGGCCGAGCCGCCGCGTCACTGTTCAACTTGTAGCACTGATCACTGTTATCCCCGCACACGAGTCACTGCCGACCACCATCACGAACGCCCTCTCACAAGAACACCAGAGTTCAAATCTTGCCGCGTGCTTCCTCCTCCTCCTCCTCCTAGTTCGTCACTGAGCCAAGTCCACGCGGTTTACAAGCGAAGGCTGTAAAACTGGAACGACCTTGTGACGCGGAGAAAGGCACATCAAATAAGGCGGCTATTTCAATAGCACCTGGAGCTCGCAGACGACATGCTGACCGTAACGCCTGCTAAACCATACTATGGAAGAGATATTGTAAACATAGTAATCTCGATAGTTCCGAAATTTCGCATAGTTCGATGTAGGGATAGGCTCGGTGCATTTACTTTTACATAGAATGAGAGTGTTTAAGGTGGAGTCTATAGGACGCGATAAAAGGGCAGTGTTTTTGCAACTTTTTTTAAATATATAAAATATTACTTTAATAGAAAGATAGAGTTTAATTTTCTTCATATGATGATATTGAGTTATTATTATTATTATTATTATTATTATTATTATTATTATTATTAGCACCGCGTCTTACTACCCGTTCGGATAATACACACTTACGCTAATGTGCAATGGTAGGGTGATTGTGAGATGAAATGGAGGACCTACAGTTTAACGTGGAATCCGAACCACGGTGGAGGCCTGGCATTCCTCACATTCACAAGTTGTGATTAATACATATCTTGTCAGAGTTGAAGGAAGGGTTTGGCAATCAGATAAATCTGTGCCGGGACCTAGGATTGAACCCCGGACCCCCAGCACAGAAGT
>CABFWO010003073.1:33851-69518 GCA_902155825.1 Timema genevievae | reverse complement strand
GCCGATCCCACCCAAAAAAAAAAGAAGCGAAGCGACATCAACCAACGCGGACTCGCATACTGGGCTCGCGGACGACACGAAAAATATGCTCTTCCCCCTGCCAGTCGATTCAAGCCGAACAGCACGAGGTGCCCGACTGGGCGACAGACAGACGACCGGCCACCCCACCACCCCACCCTTTCTGGCGGCGTCAACACAGTGCGTGCGTGTGAAGGCGGGCGGATCTTTGCGCACTCGCCACGAGACCGGCGGCGGCGAAAGAAGACGCCGAGCATCGTTAATGAAATTACCTCGTGGAACCGAAGGTAAAGAGGAAGGGGAAGGATCGCGCGCCAGGCGAACCGGACAGAGGGTTTCCCTTGCTTACAACATCGTGACAAGGATTAACAGTGATAGGACTACCACTTACTGATGTACATTTTTGTCTATATTTTTTATCGCTGTCTTACGTTACTTCTGTGCAATGCTCATTTTAATAACGCACATTGGTTAGCGAAGAGTGAGGTATAATTTAGAGGAAATGTACCCGCATTTTAGTGGGGGTGAGTGAAAAACCATTTAGTAGAGTACACCCAGCAGGGATTCAAATCCCAGCCTCCTCAGCACCCGGAAAGCAGACTAAGTGAGATTGACAAATGTAGTCCGCTATAGTTTACACACTATCCATCCGTCCATCATATTTCGTAAAGATTTGTTCATGTATAATCGAATTCTCTCGGGAGGGAAACCCCTATTAGAAAATAGCTTAACATATTTTAATGTTGTCAACAGTGATAAAATTTTACCATAGTATAATTATTATTTTATCGGTGTTGATATTATCCATCAAAAGTGCCTGTAGATAGTATCCATCAAAAGTGACTGATCACATGACATGACGTATAAACATATTAAAATAGCTTAACTAAATTTTGTAGCAAATTTTGCTGTAAGATACAACTCTTCCTACTTTTATTTAAATTGTATTTTTCATCAAATCCGTTATTATTTTAACCGTGTCATATTACCCGTCCGGGCTCACTTGTGGGTTGGGTATGAAGAAGGCATAATTTAAAGGGAATGTATCTACATCTGTGTGGATGGAGAGTGGGAAACCATTTGTATTTAAAAAACCTACCGGGGTTCGAACACCCGACCTCCCCGTTTCCAGAAATCCAGTATATTGCGAGAGTGACGCCTTGGACCAGTGGTATTCAACCTGGGGTACGCGAAAACATCTAAGGGGGCACGTAAAATTTAACATATAATTTAAAACTTATTGTTAAGTACATTATTTTGGATTTAATTTATTTTAAATGTATATTAGAAAATATGTATAACTTGTTGAAGATAAATCATATCTGGGGGTATGTGGACAGAAAAGGTTAAATACCACGGCCTTAGATCATACAACCACCTATACAATTTAAAATGACCGACGAGCAATGACTAGTTAAAGTCAAATTTAGTAAAATCTTTCACGAGTGGATTCAGTGGATTCGGATCTAAAAGGTCAGGCAGCCGACGACTCCTACTATTCCTTGTGCGGCTGTTTCGCTGCGTGTTTCCGAAACTTTTCCCTCTCTTCCTGACCCAGGGGGATATATTATTCAACAAACAAGGCAGGGATAAACAGACACGAAGGACCATAGCTTTTAACCAACTCTCCTGGCAGGAAATAAACCTCCAGGAACGAAACTACAAATAACACAAACTTACATTTTTTATACCCCCCCGACCCCCCCACCTTCTCCATCGAACGAATAATGGAAACCACCTGTAAAAATGTGTTGTTAAGGAATTTCCTCAAGGCCATTACTGTAGCCGAGGCGTTAGTCTCATCTTGGCTGGTTTGCCGAGAAGTTCGGGGTTCAAATCACGGCTCGGTGTACACTCCATCTACCCTATCAGTCTTACCTTGACGGATTACATTATGGTCGTATCTAACTAGGCCTACCATAACGAATTTTCGGAAGACGCAATTTACTGTCAATGCGGCTCTAGCCGCAAGCACTGCTCACTACACCAGTGCTGCGACACGTGCCGCCATCGCCTCTTGTCGCAGACCAAACTCTAAGGCTGGGCGCGCACTTGACGATCTAGCCACGGCGACCAATATTCTGAGCGGTTGGTATAGGCGGCCAGAATCATCTGTATCGAAATGACCCCCGTGAGACAACGTAGCCATAATCACACTCCGACTGGCCGCCGCGCTAAGTGCGCGCATACTAACCAGGTTTCATACATATGCGGTGACTTTGACGACAGCGACTGGCCGCGTGTGCGTCGCTCGTGCCCTCGGCGGTCGCCGCTGGTCGCTAAATGCGCGCACTCTCCATGGTTACTTGAGAGTGCGCGCATTTAGCGACCAGCAAACCATAGGACATTCTTGGTCGCGCGACCTGATCGCCCAGTGCACGGTGACACTGACAGCGCATGCGCAAAGACTGCGACTCCAGCCGCAGTCACAGGTAAATGTCAAAGCTTAGACAACGCACCTTTTAGAATGTATTGTTTAAGTCTTTGATCGTTTGTTAAGACTTGGGCGTACAAATGTAAGAAAAGAATCATGGTTGCCAAAGCGTAATTCCTGCCGCCAATTAAGACACCGAAACGGTGGCGGGGTCCAATTAGTCCAATCGGAAGCATGTCCTCGAAGCGAACATATTATATTGCTATGTAATAATTAGATCGTAGCGCAATCACACCCTTTCGGTTTTTAACCTCGCAAGGGAAAAAAAACTCAGCGTTGGTCATCATAATGATATTCGATGTTAGGGTGCGTTTGGTTTATACACCTATGTACTAATTGCAAAAATGTTAGGAATTAGGAAGGTTGAATTTAGATGAAGTGTACCCGCATTTGCGCTGAGAGATAAATTAGAAAAACCATTTAGGGAAACCCCACCTTCAGTACACTAGACCGGGATCAAAGCCCAATCTCCCTGTCCACTCAAACATTAAAGGATTTTTCCGCCAGAATTTCACGAAAGGGAACCTCCCTTGGCCCAGTCCCATGAAAGCGTCTGCGTCCTCTAAGCCCCTCCTCAAAAAAATCCGGTATCTGCCCATGTGACTTTGTAGTTGCCCTTATTTATTACTTAAATATGCACCAGACTATTTAGAATATTACTAACGAAAGGAATTATTTCAAATTGTTACGCAATGATCTGTAACAAAGAGCCATTAAAAATTATGTTATGCAAATTATTATATGTTGATTTTATATTGGTTTTACGTAATAAAGTCTCAATCTAGTGTAATGTTTGAAGTTATAAGACTTTATTCCGTAAAAAAAAAATTGAAATCAGTATATAATAACTTGAATAACATTTATTTGTATTATGCACCATATTCCATTTTCACTCAATGTTTATTACAGTTCATCGTGTAACAAACCATCTGAAATTATTTCCTTGATTAAAAATATAGGACCCATTTTGGTGGCCGCATGGTCTAACGCGCTACTATAGCAATAGACTAGACTGCCAATGACGGGAAGATCGGGGTTTGAATCTCGGTTGAGGTTTTATTTTAATGGTTTTACTCTCTCCCTCCACGAAAATGTGGGTACACTTCCTCCAAATTTTGGCCTATAAAACCTTAATGATCCCTGAACAATTAGCGTAATTATTAGGTTACATAAGAGTATAGCCCGAACGAATATTAAGCGGTGATGAAAAAAATGTTGGCTACACACTCCTCACTATTTAATTTAGAATGTTTCCTAATGTGTTATTTAGACTAGAAATAAAAGGTGGTGATGGGAATAGGGGGGTTAAGAGACGAGGTCATCTAGAAAAAACAACGAGTGCATCCTGTTTTGAACATTTATCAAGCAACATAAAACAAAAATAAAACACTTTTCTCGACCAAAAAACCACAATGGAAAACATGAGAAACTTGACTCGACATCTAGCTTCTCCATGTCATAAAAATATTGCGGGTTTAGATAACAAAACAACTGTGGGAAACTTTTAGTTTTCAAGTGAGGTAAAGCTCTACAGATCGGCTGGAACCTGTTAGTTTGTCTAACACAATGGTAAATAACATACTTACTAGCCGTTCGTAATGTACGCCTTTAATTACTTAAATGTGGTGAGAATGATAAAGGTATAATTTAAAGGAGATGAACCCTCATTTGCGTGGAGAGTGTGAAACCATTTAGAAAAAAAAAATACAACCGAGATTAGAAACAAACTAATGTGTCTCATATTAATTAATTTATAGTGCTAACCGGTGCCGGTTATAAAAGATAAACGGGAAGGGTACTGAAGAGTAAATGCACCTGCATATGCGTTGGGGATAAGAAAAACCCCAGTGATCAATTTAATACTGATTCAAATATGGTATTCAACCTGGGGTACGCGTGACATCTTTGGGGGTACAAAGTTTAAGATAAATCATATCTTAGGGTACGCGAATAAAAAAAGGTTGAATACCACTGCCTTAGTGCACCCAGAAGTGAATAGAGCCACGACTTGCCCGTCACCGACAATCCAGTTTATCGCGGGCCTGACGCTTTAGACTATTTGACCACCATCGTAGCTCCAGGCACCTTGTTGAAGATAATCAACTATACTAGGATGCTGGTAGGAAGAGCAGTTTAGAAAATACAAACTTTTTTTCCGTATGATAACATTTCACTATCTTATGAATATAATTTTAAAGGTATTGATAATATATATCATAAATGACAGTTGCAGATTACATGATTTATGTATATAATATCTTAAAATTGTTTTAGGAACTTTTCTAACTGTTAAAATATGTTCTTCCTTCCAGAATCCTACTATATAGGTCCTGTACTGAAAATTCTTTACTGCAGTTAGGAACAATTTATTTTTAAACTACTAATTTTACAAATATTATTTTGAACTTTGATTGACATACACGCGCTTAGTCTAAAGATGTAGACTCGTCAACTCTTTACAGACGTAAATTATAACTAAACCCTGATTTTTTTTATAGGAGGACCACTTCCGAACAGCACCTATGAAAAATATAAGCCTACTAGACTTGAGAAATGGTCCCAATATAAGTTAAAATTGTGTGATCTAAAATTGCTACTTATATAGATAGTATAAATATCCAAGGGGGAAAAATGAGTAAGATATCATTAATGTTGACGGCAAAAAATATGTTTGTATTTTCTAAAAATTTCTTCCTACAAGAAACTTACTATAGCTATGTCCAGAGACTTTAAAATCGTTCGTTTCTTATGAACACGTTCCAAAAAAATTTTTGTTTTATAGTTTATAAAAACAATGTACAAAATAGGTTGTGTAATAATACTGTAGGCGTATAGTCCGAACGGGTAGTAAGACGCGGTGCAAAAAAATACTGTAAAAATATTATTAAAAAATTATCATCATCATCATCAGCTGTTTCGAGCCGGTCGCCGAGTCAGTTTAGTAAAATTCCTCCGTCTACCTCTAACCTTCCACCGTTATTCCTACTTTAATTGCTTCCAATCTTCTTCTCTCACTTGCACACTTTATGTTATACGCTCCTCCCATCTCTTTTATGGCCTCCCTTGGGATCTTTTTCCTACATACTTCATTTCCAGCATTTTCTTTGACATCCTCTTCTTCTCTATCCTCATTGCATGTCTATACCATCTCAGTCTTGCTTCCTCTATTATCTCATGTAAACTCCATTCACGGTAGGAATTACTCTCTGAAAGGTCTTTTTTCCTACCAATATCCTACTATATAATAGATTTCTGGTAGAGAAAAAGGCCTTTTAGAAAACAATTACTACGCTGAACAGACTTTACTCCCTGTAACCCAACTCTTTCTCGGATAACTTAATTCCTAATCTTGTTTCATATCGTGACTAACATGCGAGCATGGGCTAACATGCTCCTCACAAACTTCATTTAAATATTAAAATCATTAAATAACATAGTATTCTTATGAGAACTATCGGCTACAAAACCAAATAAAACACCATATTATCGTTTATATTTGCAAAAAGCTATAAATATCAACATGTAAGACAAAAAAAATATCAACTTTAACCGTTTACGGCTTATTTTCTTAAACTCATTATAATTACTCGATATTTTATTTAAAGTTTCACGAGGAAAAATATTTAACCACGGTCAGTTAATAATGGTTCGAAAGCGTTTAATCTGAACGGGTAGTAAGACGCGGTGCTAAGGAAATAAATAAATAATAGTAATAATTCGAAAGCCGTCGACATACTTAAGTCATTTAACCAATAAGTTGGCGTTATATTTTAGTGTGACATCACTTTGCTTATACATTAAAATTCAACATAAAAAAACATAAAAGTAAACAACAAAATTCACAAGATTACACGAAAAGTTAAATCGCAGGAGAGCGAACTAAGCCAACGACCGACATTGAAGTAATTTCACTCGAATAAAACACCGTCACGAAGACTAAATTGTTGACGCAGTGTGACGGGTGGAGGGAGCTAGTCCAGAGAACCGGGAAATACGCCCCGCCACGTCATACCCGCCTCCGGTTCGACCCCCGCGCGTACCACCGGCCTTAATGATCAGCAGAAGCCTTCCAAACTCACCCTTTTATTTAATTATTGTTTCACGGCACTTTTCTTGGAATGTGTCTACTTAAGCCCGTATTTATGTTCTCGTCTTGGGAGTCAATCAATATCTTAGTTACGTACTACAAGCAGAAATGTGAGACGGAAAATGTTCCGTTATTATTTCTGTAAAATAATTTCAACTGATTAAATGGAAATATAAAGATTATGGTGTCTATTCAACTTGACCAATTAAATTGCCGACTTTTTCTCCGATTTACCCTGATCATTTCCTAAAATTCTTGACTCAAAAGTATGTCACACCCTTATATCACCCTCCGCCCCCTCCCCAAGGTGTTTGTAATTTTTTTATGAATAATAATAATTTTTGAAATTTTAAAAAAGATTTTTTATTTGTATTAACATAGTCTACTAGAAAATTATAAAATATATTACACAGCTACAAACAAAAAAATACAGTTTGAATCACAATGTAATCTACTGATTTAATGATTATTATATTTCATATTTTGAGTAAAACAACATTTTCCCGGATATTTACCAAATTCACGACTAATTCCTGTTTTTTGCCGACCACTTCAAACTCCCTGCTATTTACAGTTGTCCCCGATTCTCCCTGATGGTATAATGTAATCGAGATATCGATATCCCAAATGACAAAGTTTATACTTAAGATTTATTTCTCCTAAGGGCGTTAACACCAGAAACATCATCAAACGAGCTTCGGTGGCCGCACGGTCTAACGCGCTATTCTCGCAATAGACTAGGCTGCCGATGACAGCGATATCGGTGTTTGATACCAGTCGGTTGGACTGAGGTCGGTTTTTTCCTAAAAAGTTTTCCACTCTCACGAGTGCAATGCCTCTATATTTAACCTTCCTCATCCCTCACACATTAGAGTCATTTAGTAAATAGGCGTACAGCCCGAACGGGTAGTAAGACGCGGTTCTAAAAAAAAAAGTATATTCCCCATGCTTCCTTACTACCCTTCCCCCTTCCTCAGCCCCATGCCACCTTATGATAACCCACTCTTCTCTCAACACAATATACTTTGAAGTATAATAGGCTCTAGGTGCCACCTCTACAATTTAACCCCTCCACCGCAAGCCGCCAGTGCGGAAAATTTTCCTTTAACTACAAGCAGTTCAGGTTAAATGAGGATTGGCTGATATCTGACTATCGACTACATAAATACGGCCCCTACTCAACCTTTGTGGTCTTGGAGTAAAGCGCTTGCCTCAGGACGACCCGATATCGTGGGTTCAAACCCAGCAGAGTTCGACGAGGATTTTTCTGAACTATAAATACCCATTGCACAACTTCCTTCGGAGGAGAAGTAAAGCCGTTGGTCCCATGTCGATTGTGGCGTGTAAAAAAACCCTTGAAGGTGTGTGAAAATACCTTTCCCAACAAAATTGGTAGGTCCTTTAGCCCTCAATATTAAAATTTCAGTGCGAAAGGCAATGGGGAACCCCCGCATTTAATAAACTTCCATGATATATGTGCTTAATAGCAGATGGAGTGGGCAGCACTAACCAGCCGAAGGGCAAAGTGCATGCCCGGAGGGCAGCGTAAAGATGTATGGTGAGGGCACCAAACCAACCTTCGGGTTACAGATTCATCAAGCAAACAATATATAAGCCCACAGGGAGTAAAGATGACAGGAGGTAAAACTTAATTAAAATTCACCCACCAGCACATGCGTGGAGGACTAGAACGGAAAACCATTTAGAAAACGCCCTCAATAGAGCAAGCATCTATTCGAGCCCCGGACCTCCCCACTACCGGCAAACCAGACAAGAAACACCGACGTCTTTGTCCGTATGTCCCCCGGTACGGCTTACTACCGTGATTTAACGTACACACTGAACCAAATGATTGTACCCAAACAATACTAGTAAACTCTATCAACTCTTGAAGAGACAAACACATACGTCAATTCATCACCGTAAAGGGTAGGCCCCCGATTTACACCTATTATAAAAATTCTGGTCGTAACAAGGAATCGAACTCGGGCCCCTTACCTCAGTAGGTAGACGCTCTACCGACGGGGCCAAGTTGTCGGTGACCACCTGGTAAACATATTATCTTTAACACACGCACGCGATGGTAACTAGTACGACGCACACGTAGATTCCGGTTCCGAAATGCCGGTGGTTCCTCTCTTCGCGAACACGGAGGACGTACTGTACACACGACTGATCACACCGCGCGATGTCCGGTCTTGCCTGGTCTGGCCTTATTTCACGCTCGCAGCAGCCCAGACACTGCGGAGGGAGAGAAAAAAATATATCCGTGCCAACTGACGGTTGATTTTACTGGCTATAGTCCGCGCAGAACTGCGTGACACACAAACATCCTTTTTTTCTCTCTTCTAAAAAAAAAGTGAAACTTATAAGCCTTTTAAACTTTTTAAGGCCCGTTTCGGTGACCGCGTGGTCTAAGGCGCTAGCTACTCTGGCAATAGACTAGACTGACAATGACGGGGATATCGCGGTTCGATATCGGTCGGGTGTACTGAGGGTGGTTTGTTTGTTTTTTTCCTAAATGGTTTTCGACGCTCTCCAAGCAAATGCGAGTTTACTTCCTTTAAATTCAACCTTCCTCATCAATGACCTACTAGCGTAATTAGTAAATAAAGCGTCTAACACGAATGGGTCATAAAACGTGTTTAAAAAAATATACGAGGTTTTTTAATAAGTTTAAATATTTTGTACCAGATGTATAGTTCCAACCAGGAAGGAAATCATCTTATTTTTGTAGAAGTTTGGACATCATAAAATTAGGACACAGATGTATAAATTGCATGAATGGAAAGAAAAATAATTACCATGGCTGCACTAAAATTAGGAGCAAGCCAATACAACAATTAGTCCATAAAAAAAAGAGCTAAATAAATCCAAGAATATTATTTTCCTGATAATTTTCTACTCTTTATGAAAATTTGAGTAAATTTCCTCTATTTTTTTTAGCACCGCATCTTACTACCCGTCCGGTTTATACGCTTATGCACTAATCACGATAATGATTTTATGGATGAGTAAGGTTATATTTATAGGAAGTGTACCCTCCCTTGCGTGGAGGGTGAATGGAAAACCATTTTGGAAAAATAGTTTCATACGCTCAACCGAGATTTTAACCTCGATCTCCCAGTCATCGGCAGTCTAATCTACTGCGAGAGTAGTGCCTTAGACCATGCGGCCACCGAAGCGGGTTAAGTTTTTCTTCCGCCTCTCTACTCCAATTGTGTCAATATAAGGAATGCCCGGAAGGGTAGTAAGACGCCGTGCACACAAAATGATGCGAAACGTACTAGTTAAAACCACTAATAGATTTTCGTTAAGTATGTAATAAATAAAACGCCTTCTTTGCACATTAAATACTTGATACACACAGAAATTACAGCCAACATACGCCAATTATTTTACGTATCTGACAGCTGGAAAAAATTACTGGATCTACTTTCACGTATTCATACACCAAGTCATGTGATCTTGGTCACTTTTTATAGATACTATCAATACCTATAAAATAACAATGTTATGGCGAAATGTTATCAATGTTGACTATAAAAAATATTGTTTTTTATATGTAAATTTGTAAGAAAATCAAAGTAGACATTACTTTGACACATGATATAATATTATATTCATATTTATATGAATTCCCAGCTTTTTTTCTGTTATAGATATTTAACGTGCACTTTCTACACCAACTGATTTTATCAGCACAAGACCTTCAAAGTGACTTAAATACATAAAAGACATATGGAAACCCGATCCCCCAGTCGTTAAATCATCACTGTAAGAAATAAAAACCTTAACATTACCAAACATGGTAGCAAGGTAATATTTTTGGACATTCCGGGGATTGAACCCGAAGCTTTTAACTCAGTACACAGTCGCGTTGCCGATGGATCTGAGGTGCCGACAAAATGACCAAACTAGGAAAAGCTTCATAGAATAAGACAGTGAATTTAACACTTTCTAAACAAACCCCAATCAAAATAATAGTTGAATGATGGTCGGTAAATACATCGATCAAGGTTATTTTTAAGTTTCTTAGTGACGGAGTTTTCAATCAACTTAAAAACAAAACAAGGAAAATATAACTAGTGCTTAAAACCAATCTACTTATTATAATCGTTATGACTGACAGAACATCTAGAACCAAACTACCGCGTCAAAACATAGCTTTCTAATATTTTACCTTAATATTATGGTTGAAATGAAATGGATACCGATCTTTAAAACAAGTTCAAACCGTGGAAAAAACAAAGCCGAAAGTATACGCGGAAAGAACCCTCAATCAGAAGGCTCTAAGAGGTGGAAAAAACCCTAAAGGTTCAGTAAACCGTAGATACCCTCAAATTATGAGCTATGGCATGTGAAGAATCAAATCGCACGAGATGTTCCGGCAAATTTTTTTAGTATAATTATTCACCTTGCTCAAGAAAATAAGCACTATAGTATGATTTTGGTAGAAAGAACCGTTTCTGTACGTTACAAAAGTTACTAAAACAATTTTAATATATTTATACATCAAGTCAGGCTATTTGCAGTTGTCACTTTTTATAGATATTATCGATTCCTATAAAATACCACAAATAATATCGTAAAATGTTATCGTGGTTAGCCGCAAAGAAATAAATTTGAATTTTCCAAACGATTCTTCTTACCAAAATAAGAGTATACGTGCTGCCCAAGACCTAATCACCAAGAAATTAGGCCTATTCTTTTATATATTTCAATTGGATGAAAACTTGTTCGATTTAGTCATAGCTCGTTCCCCATGGCCTAGTGAATATGAAGGTCAACTACAGGTCTGGAAGAACCAAATTTAAAATGTTTTATTTTATTACCGCGTCTTACTAACTTCTCAGGTTACACGCATATAATAATTAAGATAATTACTATAATGGGGTAAGGATGAGGAAAGAAGCTTTTTATAGGTAATTTACCCGCATTTGCGTGGAAGAAGAAAAATCCACCTCAGGAGACCCAACCGGGATTCGAGCCCCGATCTCTCCGTCATTAGCAAGCCAGTCTAACACAAGAGTGACACCTTAGGGCTTAGACCATTCGGCCATTGAATTGAGTTTAAAATTTTATTTACGAACCCGTTTATATATATAAAAAAAGTACGTATTATCAGCACATTTGCACTAATTGGATAGGTATGAAGATATAATTTAGAGGGAAAGTGAGCCCGCATTGGTCTGGAGTGAAAGTGACTTAAACCATTTAAGTAAAAAGTACCTAAGAGCATAAAAAAAAATCAAACCCCAACCTTTACGTTAACGGAAACCAGACACAATTGAGGCCATGTATCAACAGATGCAGGTACTTATTATTAAGTTAAGGGTTTATTCTATTAGGCAAAGAATAAATTACTGGATGTTTAAATTAAGTAAATTGAAATAAAGTGTAGCATATAATGTTAGGTCATGCAACTTGTAATTAATATATATTCGCTTATATGGTTAGTGTGAGGAAGATAGAATTTAGAAAAAAAAAATGAACGTTCCCACATTTGTGAGGAATAAGAGTGGGAAATGACCCGCCTCGGTGGCGTAGTTGGCTAACGCGCCAGTCGTGTTGAGCCAGACCGCCGAGGACGGGGAGATCGAGGTTCGAATCTCGGTCGGGTGAACTGGGAGTGGTTTTTCCTAAATGGTTTTCCACTCTCCCTCCACTCAAATGAGGGTTCACTTCCTCTAAAATTCAACCTTCCCAATTCCTAATCCATTAGTGTAATTAGTACTTAAGCGTATAACCCGAACGGGTAGTAAGACGCGGTGCTAGATAAATAAAAAAAATAAAAAAGAGTGGGAAATCATTTAGACAAAACCGCCTTCAGTACAGTCAGCCGAGATTCACTCCCCGAACTTCCAACCAACAGGAAACCAGACCAAATGAGCTTGGCATTTAGATCACACGTGAACCAACGCGAGTTGTTTTTAAGTTAAAATAAAAATCCATTTTTTTAAAAAAATTACAAAAAATAAATATTTAAAAGCAAAATTAAAATTCTATGTCGAGACATTAAACATTTCGGCATTGACGTAAACTTCTAAACTTATCTCGAAATCACAAACGCGTAAATAAATAAACGTGAAGCATTAAAAAGAATTTAAAAACCAAACAAAAAGTTGCGAATATAAACGTTGTGTAAGCAATTCCGACTTTTGCAAATGTAACATTCGCTGGGACTAAGTTGGAAACGTACGTCATGTCTTTTCTGACGGATGAGGACGGATGAGGCACATGTCCGCTATCATCCATTTCGCCATCGGTCTTCTAAGAAACGGAGGTCTTGAATCTATTTTCACACATGGGAGGAAAGAGGTGGGGGTTGTTTCATATTAATAAATAAAACATCAAGTGTGTGTGTGTCCAGAAAAACCTAAGACCCTTTTTGATGAGCTGGAAAAGTGAAATTTGGCAAGCACGTAGGGAATTAATGCCAATTAACTAGAAAAGTCTAAAAATGGGAAATTTAAAAATAGGGTGAGGGTAAATATAAAAAAAAGTGAAGTAGAAATTTGAAATTTAGCAGGAAGGTGAAGGAACTATTCTGGATAACCAAGTCTTAAAATTTGACATATTTAGTTGAAGTTGGGGAAGTGGAAGTTCCAATTTACAAACCAATTTAAAAAACTACTTCTCGGTGTGATAGAGAATTAAAACACGTCAGAAGATTATAGGGACTAACTACTTCAAATAATCAGAAGAGTCTGAAAATTTAGGTGAGATTTAATATTGAAATTTAACACGTATGTGAAAGGATCACTCCAAATAAAAAAATAACTCTTATATATTTGGTATTTCTAAGGGGGATTGGTGAGATGGGGGTTTCAAAATTTCAAAAACTATTTAAAAATAACTACTATTCAGTGTGGTTGAAGATGAGATTGCCAAGCAGGTCTGAACATTTTTAAATTTTAAAATAATTAGGGATCAGATATGATGGGGAAGAAGGGCGTTTCCCCTCAAAATTGGCAAAATAGAAAAAGAACACTTCCCGGTATGTCATGGAATTGAAACATTTTCATAAATGTAGAGGAACAGCCTCAAATAACGAAAAGATTCTGAAAATTTTAAATTTCCAACTGGGGGATGGGTAAATTGCGGGGAGTGGATATTTCCAAAACTAGTAGGATATGAAAATGGAATTTGGCGATATGGTAAGTAGACCAACCAAGAGGCTCCTAAAAGTATTTAAATGTTAAATTTCAAAATAAGTCATTGAGTAGATAGAGATTTCCAAAACTAATAGAAAAAAACTTCTCAATTTGGTATAAAATTGAAATATTTGAAAGCAGGTTGGAAAACCATTCCAGATAATATTAATATACCATAAATTTCAAAATTTGTTCCAAGACATGTGCGCTCATGATTATTCCAATACTTGAGAAAAAAACAACTTCTTAGTGTGATAGCAAATTTAAATTTAATAGGTTAGTAAAGGAACTTTTCCGGATAGACAAATAATCTGTACTTGTGGAATTTTAAAATGTAAACCCGACATTTAATCTGGGTTGAAAATTGAAATTTAGCGGACACACAAAGGAACTAATTCAAAACAACAACAAAGTTTTAAAATTTCAAAATGGGATTGTGGGAAATAAATGGGGGGCAGGGTAGGGTAGCTTGAAATGTTTCCAAAATTATTATAATACCTATTTTTCGGCGTGAAAGAAAATCCCAATTTGCTGTGCATGTAAAAGTCCAGGAAATGGGTAGGAGTCAAAATCTCCCTAATTAATATATAAAATAACTTCTAGGTGTAGTAGAATTTTTATTGTAGGCAGACAAAAAATACAAATAAACGAACACAAACACCAAAAGATTATTTTGAAGAAAGTGGCAATGCGATTACATACTTAAAAATCAAGGGAAAAACTTAGTTCCTGTTTATTTTTCAATATATTTCCATACCAGTTTCAATTATTTCAATTATGCTCTTTGGTGAACTGTGATGATATTTTTTACCAATATATCTATGTTTATATAACAATGCTTAGACAACGATTGCGTTTGTTCGTGCATCCAATTTGTAGACTGGGTAAATATTTGGTTAAAGAACTAATTTATTTAGGTGTATTGATTGTCACAAATGGTTTGGGATTATCAGTCAGCTTGGTATTGCACAAAGAAGAACTATAAAAAAAATTACAAGCCGTATGTTGAACGTCCCGATTCGATATAGTTTTTATGCGGCTTACCCGTGCGAAGAACAACTCTGTTCACTGACGAGGCGTACTTTTATGTGAACGGTGAGGTCAACAATCAGAATTGGCGACTGTGGAGTGACACCAATACCCATTGGACAGATGCGTCCAAGATTCAGGGTGCGGAGAAGATAATGGTGTGGAGTGGAATATGGGGTGGGAGCACCATTGGTCCATTTTTTATCGGTGGTACCCTGAACGCCAAAGGGTACAAGAATCCCTTAGAGGAGTGTGTCTTCCCATAAATTCTGAATGAGGACGGCGAGTTCCCTACAATGTTTCAGCAGGATGGTGCCCCCCCCTCCATTATGGTTTAATCATACTTCAGTGGCTGGATAACCCGTTTCCGGGGAGTTAGTAGATAGGTCGGCGAGGCCCCGTTGAGTGGCCCGCGAGGTCCCCTAACCTCACACCTATGGGGTCACCTGAAGGCAATTGTTTATTCCACCAAGATTCGTGACCTACACCATCTGCAAGGGAGGATAATGGAATGTGCCGCGCAAATACCGCCTGCCACACTCCTCAGTGTCCTCAACAACTGGAAGCGTCGTCTGAACATGTGACTTGCTGAAGAGGGTCACCATATTGAGCATATAATATAGACAAAACAAGCTGAAGTGAATAACACTATGGTTCCTGACTTCTGACTCACCTTGTATTATGGACCTACCTTATACGCTACGTCATAGAGGAACAATGTAAGGTAAACTTGCTACCTTTTGGGGTAAACGAGGGCCTACGGTTCGATTTAGATAGGACGGAAGTGTTTTTAGAGTTACAAAAATTACTAAAACCATTTCCATACATTTTACGTAAAATCATATGATCTACAGCTGTAACCGGCCCCGTGGTGTAGTAGGTCAGTGCACCTGGCTACGAGCCTAGAGGTCCCGGGCTCAAACCCCAGCTGATATATTGGGTATTTTTCTTTTAAGGGGAATGATCCCAACAGTCGACAGGGTTTGGTTAGTTAGGGTTATTTCCTACCAGAATCCTATTAAACCAGTAGAAATGTTTACTAATGAAGAAATATAAAAAACCAAACCCTGATGACCCGAAACGCTTCCCCCTCCCCCATTTTACACACTCACATCATATGACCCCAACGATCTGAGATCACAGCTCGTTCGGGACCGTATCGTCACGAATCTAATGGTCCTATCATACGCAGTAGCGTGACGCGTGATTCACCTCTTCTCCGGCCCCATGGCGTTAGTCCCACTAGGGAGGGGGGGGGGGGAGAACATGTGTAACTGTTTCCCAGAATCTAAAACCGCGACTCACTTGGCTTACCTCGCGTTCGAGGTCAGTTACTATTATTTTACCAGGGAGGTGTCCACCTCGGGGATCGCGGGCCGCAACGTCTCTATTTACGACTCTTTTAGTAGACTTTGTTTATATTACAAGGTAACCAGCCTCGTGGTTTAGTGGTCAGAGGCTGCTGACCTTAGAGGACCCCGGGTTCGATTTCCAGCTGGTACCGGGAGAATTTGCTCGAAAGAGTATTAATAATTCCCATGTTCACTTGGGTTTGGTTATTTAGGCTTAAGTTAGTTTAAGATCTTCATTGGCTCCACAACCTCATATTCACTATCAACCTCTCATCTGATAGGGACATGGAAAGAGCCTCCGTGAAAAGGATGTACAATGATTTTTACATCCGGGCGTCTCCTGGGCAACGGTAATTAGTACTGGCTTATCTTTCCGCAACCTGAGCTACAGATTGATGTAGCACAAACACGCCATTATTATCATTATTATTATTATTATTTAAAGGTCTCACGTTTAGCTTGCTTGGTTCAACTAGGGTGTAGCTTAGAACTTATAAGATAGGGCCAGTGTAAGTCATTAAAGGTAAAACTGCTACCTTTCACAGTAAACGAAGTGTACATTCGTGAGCAAAAAAAAAATTGCTTTAGTTATTTTTTTTTAATAGAACATTTTAGGGTAAGCCCCGCTTTTGTAAGGTTCGGATCAAGTTCGTTGGGGGAAGAAAATCTAACGTATGGTTGGGGAGGATCATCTCTTATAATGTGTTAAAAAAATACGGCTTCTAGCATTAAAAATTGTTACATGTTTTTACCTTTTAGGGGATTTCGTGAAATCTTATACGTCTGAAAATTGGTATATAGGTGCAAAACTAATGTATTAACACTAATCCAAAATTAAACTTTTTTTAGGGGAGGGTTAGAAGGGGTGGCAGAAGTTTTCCCTGGGCCCCACGTCTGCTAAATGGGCCCCGCCCCTCTAATTTCTATTGGAGCTCCAGAATTGAGGTAGGTCAGGGCCTTAGCACTCGATATCTTTATTGAGTAAAAGCTCACAGTAATGCACTGATACAAAGAGATACAAGTCATCCCATAAAGAGGTCAACGGTTTTATTCAGAGCTCTATCGGATTTCACGGAAAAAAAAATTACCACTAAGTTTGGATTTATAACAGAAACTGGTTCCCCTTTTAACATAATCGTTTGACTGATCTAAGGCACATCCATCAATGACAAAGCCAGATCGGTTGATCTTCTGTCTATCACCAGAGAGAAAGGATATCACCTTGAATCTCTAAATGAGGGCAAGAGAGAAGGTTAGTGGAGAATAAAGGATATTATGGAGAGTAAATAAAGCGAGATGAAAGTCAGTTATTTGTTTTTTCACCGCGTCTCCTTCCTTTCCAGTTCGGGTTACACGCGTTCGAACTAATCACGCAGATATGTAAGGGACGAGGAAGAATGAATTTAGAGGAAATGTACCCGTATTTGCGTGGAGGAAGAGTGGAAAAACATCTAGGGAAAACCTTTCTCAGTACATTTATTTTCAACGTGTCTTACTACCCGTTAGGGCTATTCGCAAATTTACACGAGTGGGCTAAGGATGAGGAAGGTATAATTGAGAGAAAATGTATCCCGCAGATGCGTGGAAACCAAATAGAAGCGACTCGTCCTAAATCTCGCTAGATATAGAAATACAAGGATTCGAAAATTCCTTAAAAGTTTTTTTGTAATAGAAAAGAAGGTTTTTTTTATTGATCGCAAGAGATTTTATAGGTTATTTCTATTTTATTAATTTGTAATATTTAAAGTAGAGTTTTTGAACCAAGTGATCATATTATTAACACACGACTTATAAATGAAATTTAGAACAGACACGACTCCCAGTTCCCCAGCCGTTAATTCATCACTGTGAAAGGGGACACCCCAATTTCGCTAATAATATATTATTTTTGGTAAAGTAACGCGTTTTATTAGCCGTTTAGGTAGTACGCATAAGTATTAACTATGCCATTGTGTTAGGGACGATTAAGTTGAATTTAGAGGAATTGTACCCGCATTTGCATGTAGGGAGAAGGGGGAAACATTTATAAAAATTCCGTATACCCAAATGGGACTATAAACCCGAGCTCCCCGTCATCGGCAGTCTAGTCTATTGCGAGAGTGACTCCTTAAGACTATGCTGACACTGAAGAGGGTTTCACCAATAATATTTTTCCCTGCCATACCGGGAATCGAGCCCGGGACCCTTAGTTCAGAAGGCAGACACGCTACCAACTAAGCTAGCTATATAGTTAGTTATATTAAAATTAAAATAAAACTTCCCTTGATTATAAAAAAAATAAAGATAAATTGGCTAGAACATTGCATAATAAGGAATGTCTGCCGAAGACTGAAATTGAAGGACCGATAAATGGGAAGAGAGAAGAGGAAAAAGGAGATATTATAAGGAGTATCTATCATAACTGGACTTGCCAAGAGGCAGAACTTAAGTCTGTTCATGATAGATTTTTACCTGGATGACAGTTCAAAAATCATCTGTTTAGGGTTTGGGTTGCCAATACTCTTGTAGAATATCACTGTTTTGCTATAAATGGTAAGTTTTTTAATTACACGTTATATTTTACATTTAAAATAACGTAAACTTAAGTTTTCTCAAATTATTTCATTACTTTTAATAATTACTTTTTTCAATCCTAAACAATATTTTAAACATAATTAAAAGTACTTAATCTTCGTTTTGGAATGTTATCTTTCATGTGTAATATAGCGCATACATTAATACCTTTTAATACAGGAATCGTATTTACTTGGAAAAGAAAAAATACTTGTCATTTATTTAATATATAATAAATTATTTTATGATTATTTTATCGTATTTCAAAATATTTAACTGAATAAAATATGTTATCCACTGCGTAGATGCATCAATATAAAATACTTGTTTCTCTCATGTTCAATCATATGGTTTAAATTCGTCGCTCGCCATTTTAAAGCTATGTTCGGTATACCTTTTGTAAAGGTGATGTGAATAATAATTTTTTTAGGTGGAACAAAACAATAAATAAGCTTTGTGCCCGACCTCAAGTAAATAGATAAATAATATTGATCTAAATCACTGTGTTTAGTATTACATTCATACATTACCATATGTTTTCATTACAGTTATCCAAAGTGACATTATGTCAGCTGTTGGTGTAGGGATACATTATGAACTATTTCTAGTAACTTTTTGAGCTGTCATCCAAGTAAACTAAGGTCGTGAATGTACTATACATTTGATAATGATGATTATTATGATGCGGAACTGAGCCCCGGAAGCCCCAACATAAGAGAAGCCTCTGCTACATAATTAATACCATAATTTTGTTTTCTATTTTTTCTATAAAACCAGGTGGAACAGTGTGTTTGGTGAAATGAAATTAAAGCTGAGCGATCTCGACAGAAGAACAAGGAAGGAGAAGTTGGGGGGTTGGCGCGTAGCCAGACAGGGCGCTAACAAGCGCTGTAGCATATAAAAAAAGTTATTACTAACAGTGGTCGAGATAGTTGCTTTTTATAAGTGCACTTAAACTTACAATATATACTTTTTTTAGTTTTTTTAAGTGCTTACATCATAATGGTCTCTTTGGAATTGGGACTAAATTCCAAATCACTTTAGCTTATCCCCCAACACATTTCTTTTAAATTACATAAGGCCTTAATTTAAATATCATCAGGAATAAAACAGGACTCTTAACAATTGTTCATCACATGAAGCTTAACGGGTCAATTATCTTTATTGATATCAAAAGACAAACATAATATGTTAACAAAAAAGTTTCGACACTTTAGGGACTACTTCGGTGATTTAAATATCCTATATTTAAAGATAGGCCGAGAACTAATGTTTAAAACCAGCTTTTTAAAACCACTAAAATAAAAATGGTTTAGTAACGATTTGTTTTTAGGCGTGTGATCAAGTGAGTTTTAAAGGGAATGAATGGTCCATTATAAAATTTTAGGGGAAAAAATAAGATTCTGGATGTTAAAAATTCCTAAACTGCTTAATGTTTATACACAATTATTAAAAACTAAACTATAGAAAAAAAACTTTCAAAAGACTTCCTGAGGACAAATTTAAGTTTTAAACATACTCTTAGAATGGGATAAATTTGAAAACCATAATATTAGACGCAGATTAATTGGTTCAGAAGAGTTGTTAAAAATATAATAATTTGATTTTCTCATATGTATATTTTTAAAAAAGTGGTGAATTGTTAGCTAATGTTTTGTACACTAAATTTTAGTTAATACATTATAACATGAGCATTTTTAACGATTAGGATCTATGGGGTGGCGGTATAAATGGTCATAGAGGAAAAACACGCAGTTGTGTGTAAATATAGGGGGTGTGGGGAGGAACATGTGGAGAAAGCACTTCAAATACACTCGGCCGAGAATCAACATGTCACATCACGCAAAAACAGGTTCAAAGATCGTCAGTTCACGGTCAAATCCAAAACAAAATATTACGACATTGGTATCTAGTATTTCCCGAACACAATTATATACCTACTCTGATTTTGGTACTAGTAAGAATAGTTTAGAAACGTCAAACATTTTTTGCAGCTAAAATTGATAACATTGTATTTGTGTTATTTTATAGTTATTGATAATATATATCAAACGTGACAGCTACAGATAGCATGACTTGATGTATTAGTATATTGAAATTATTTTATTAACTTTAGTAACTACCAGATATTACCAAAATCAGCCTATAAGTCTAGCGAAAAAGGGCTAGGCCCCTATAACAATAGAAATAGTTTAAATTGTTTTAATCTCAAAGGGTGGCCTGGGGGTCTAGGGGTAAGTTGTCTTACCTCTGTGCTAAAGGTCCGGGGTTCAATCCTCGGTCCCGGCACAGATTTATCTGATTGCCAAACCCTTCCTTCACCTCTGACAAGACGTGTATTAATCATAACTTGTGAATGTGTTGAATGCCAGGCCTCTACNGAATGCCAGGCCTCCACCGTGGTTCGGATTCCACGTTAAACTGTAGGTCCTCCATTTCATCTCACAATCACCCTACCATTACACATTAGCGTAAGTGCGTATAACCCGAACGGGTAGTAAGACGCGGTGCTAATAATAATAATAATAATAATTTAATCTCAACCCCTTTAAGTTTTTTTAGCACCGTGTCTTATTACATTCGGATTATACTATGTAGTTAGACTAATGTGTTAGGGATTAGGAAGGTTTAATTTAGAGGAAGTACACCTGCATTTGCGTGAGGATAGAGTGGAAAGCCATTTAGGAAAAACCACCCTCAGCGCACCCGACCGGGATCGAAGCCTGGTCTCCCCATCTTCGGCAGTCTAGTTTAACACGAGAGTAGCGCGTTAGACCATGCGGCCATCGAAGCGGCTGAAAGTAATTAATGGTAATATATTTTTTTATATTCCTCCTAAATGCCATGGCTAGTGTTATTTTTTCACCACGTCTCACAACCAGTTTCGTGGGCTTACACGTTAGCGATGAGGATGATAGAAATTAAAGGAAATGTGCCCGCATTAAAGTGTAGGAAGCGGTAGCCCTTCCAACATACCCACACCTCCTTAAACAAAAAGTTTTAGTACGATCCTGTAATGAAAGGTCATACCAATAAGGTGAAAACTCAACACCCTTTAAAAGTAGCTCATTTCGTACAAACGCACCACCAACACGCGAAATATTCATCGGGCCGCCACTTAGAGAGATAAAAACCACACTGCACTATCACACGACATCATGTACAGAAGGTCCATCAACAAGGCGGTCTACACCATAGATCAAGTTAACACGAAGTCTACACCAAGACTAGCGCGACTCCGCCACGTGTTACCTACTACCCCTCAAACCCCTACCACGTGCCTTTTTCCCTTTCTTCGCTCCGACAAAACCAATGTTTATCAGCCGACAGAAATCCTAATAAGAGTTTTTGTTTTACTACTTTGCTTAAAAGCCGACAGTATTGAATTATCTTGATAGCACCTTTTAGAAAATACAATATTTTTTTTTTCCTACCAACATTAATTCTTGTCATATTATTAGGATTATTTTACAGGTATTGATAATTTAATATCTAAAGGTCAATTTACACTATGCAACAAAACATGTTGTTAAAACAAGTTGTTGCATTTTAGTGTTTATACAACATTTGTTGTAAATAAGCGAAAAACGAAGATCGGTGCTAGACAAGTTGCATGTTGCAATCAGTTTGCATCATGACGTCTGAGGAGGACGTCCTACTTGCGGCCGCAGCTTGTGTTGTGTTGTTTAGTCAAAATAATAGGGCTAGACGGTTTTGGGTTCGAACATCTTTACTATCTAGAGACAAACACTGCACATGCTTGATGAAACTCAGTTGTAGGGTAGTTGGAACGAGTTGTGGAGAGGGGAGGGGGAAACAATGTGGGCTGCAGCCACGTGTTTGACAATGTCGAGGGGTCCTCTATTTGTGTAAAATATTTGAAAACGGAAAAGTTTCTTTGATCTTTACCGCCAACCCAGGCGAAACTTGCAACAGGTTGTAAAACACGAAATATGTTTTAAACATTATTCCATTTGATTTTACAACAAGTTGTAAAACATTGTTCAAAACACTAAGTTGTACAACTTGTTGCGTTGTATAAACGTAGCTTAACAAAAGTAACAGTTGCAAATTACATAACTTTGACGTAAGTCCTGATTTTTATAGAAAACCCACACTCGACCACCAACAATGATTAAAACAAAAACTAAATAATTTCTTAGGTGGCCGCCAGGTCTAAGGAATCACTCTCGTGTTAGGTTAGACTGCCGATGACAGAGAGCTAGAGTTTTGGAATCCCGGTCGGGTGGTACAGAGGGTAGTTTTTTAAAAATAGTTGTCCACTCTCTTTTCACGCAAATGTGGTTACACTTAATCTAAATTCAACCTTCCTCCCCCCAACCCATTAGCGTATTTAGTATATATGCGTATAACCTGAACAGGTAGCAAGATGCGGTGCTAATGAAACTAAAATTTGGCATTGTAAAAATATGTTTTATCAGATGTAGTAATTAAAAAGTTATCAATATCTTCCAATAATACCTAGAGATTAGTGCTCTTTAGATTATTAATCAAGTGGACTAAGAAAAATATTATTTTTATCCACGCCATCGTGACAACCTGAATTTCCAGTTTCCAAATAGTGGGCTTTCTATGAGACTGTTGGAATATAGATTGTTGATAACTGGCAGCTAGTAGAAAATGTTTGTTTCTAAATAGCGTTCCTTTCTCCTTTCATGCAAATGTCGGTACACTCCCTCTGAATTCAACCTTATTCAATACCCGCTTCAGTGGCTGCGTCGTATTACGCGCTAACCCGCCTCGGTGGCGTAGTTGGCTAACGCGCTAGTCGTGTTGAGCTCGACTGCCGAGTACGGGGAGATCGAGTTTCGAATCTCGGTCGGGTGAACTAGGGTGGCTCTTCCTAAATGGTTTTCCACTCTCCCTCCACGCAAATGCGGGTACACTTCATATTAATATTACCTCCCTAATCCCTAAAACCATTAGCGTATTTAGTACATAAGAGTATAGTCCTAACGGTTAGTAAGATATGGGGCTAAAAAAATTTATTCATATAACATTGGCTTCATTGACATAATAAATGAATCCAAACCGAACGGGTAGTAAGACGCTGTGGGCTGGGGGAATGCTCAGCAGCGAACCAGAAGCCGCGAAGAGATCGCGTGCCCTTGACGAATGTGGAGTTTCAGGTCACCCGTTAACGTCTCAGTCACGGTGCCATAACCGTTTAAACCGCCGGCAGTTATGGTGTATTCAAGTGTATGTGTGTCTAATGCCACTTAGAACTGGCCCAGTAAACCACAAATATATAGCTCATACATAAAATAGGATTATGGCAGGAATAGACAGTATCTGACACTCATAAAAGTTACTAAAAACAAAGTTCATACATTCATGCGCCAAGTCATTGCAAGTGCAGCTGTCACTTTTGAAAGACCATGAACCATGGCTTACTACTCACTCGGGTTGGACCTGAAAGGGCTAGGGTGTAATGAGGTGGATTGGATAGCTCAAGATAGGGATAGTTGGCTTATAAAATAATACATTCATGACCTTAGTTTACTTGGATGACAGCTCAAAAAGTTACTAGAAATAGTTCATAATGTATCCCTACACCAACAGCTGACACAATGTCACTTTGGATAACTGTAATGAAAACATATGGTAATGTATGAATTTGATAGCTAACTACAGTAATTTAGGTCAATATTATTTATATATTTATTTGAGGTCGGGCACAAAGCTTATTTATTGTTTTATTCCACTTAAAAAATTATTATTTATATCACCTTCACAAAAGGTCTAAGGAACATAGCTTTAAAATGGCGAGAAACGAATTTAAACCGTGTGATTGATCATGACTGAAACAAGTTATTTACAATGATGCACCCACGCAGTGAATAAACATATTTTATTCGGTTAAATATTTTGAAATACAATAAAATAACTTAATAATAAAATAATTTATTATATGTTAAATAAATGACAAGTATTTTCTCTTTTCCAAGTAAATATGATGCCGGTATTAATGTATGCACTATATTACACATCAAAGATAACATTCCAAAACAAAGAATATGTACTTTCAATTATGTTTAAATATTGTTTCGGATTGGAAAAAAAGAAATTATTAAAAGTAATGAAATAGTGTGAGAAAACTTAAGTCTACGTTATTTTAAATGTGTAATATAACGTGTAATTAAAAAACTTACCATTTATAACAAAACTGTGATATTCTACAAGAGTGTTGGCAACCCAAAACCTAAACATATGATTTTTGAACTGTCATCCAGGTAAAACCTATCATGAACATACTCTACTTTTGTAATTGCAGCGATTAGCTTTCTAGTTCCTAATGTCATAGAGTAAATAAGGTTGGTATAGGACAGGAGTAGGGAACATTTTCGCATTGAAAGGCTTAGCCAGGAATAACAGTGGGCGGTATAAGAAACCATACTTAAACGACATTAAATTATTTCTGGGGCAACATGGATACCCTAACCTTGCCAGTGAGCTGCCTTTAGTTATACTGTAGTAAGAATCTGCTACGAATAACTGACAGATGATTACAAAAGTTACTTAAACAATATAAATATATTTATACGTCAAGTTATATGATATGCGGATGTTTAGTTTACATTTATTATCACCCGATTTTAGCGGCCGAATGGTGTAAAGGCGTCAATTACTGGCCCGCTGCTGACGGGGAGACCTGGGTTCAAATCCCGGTCAGATCTACTGAGAGTAATTTTTCTTAAATGGTTAGGGTGACCTAGCGGTTTAGGGGTAAGGTATCGGACTTCTGTGCTAGGGGCCCGGGGTTCAATCCTCGGCCACGGCACAGATTAATATGATTGCCAAACCCTCCCTTCACCTCTGACAAGACGTGTATTGATTGCAACTTGTGAATGTGTGGAATGCCTGGCCTCCACCGTGGTTCGGATCCCACGCTAAGCTGTAGGTCCTCCATTTCATCTCACAATCACCCTACCATCACACATTAGCATAAGTGCGTACAACACGAACGGGTAGTAAGACGCGGTGGTGATGACGACGATGATGATGATGATGATGATAATAATGATAATAATAATAATAATAATAATAATAATAATAATAATAATAATATAGCCAGAACCGGTAGTAAGACGCGGTGGTAAAAAAAAGTCAGTTGTTATTGGAGATTATAAAAGTGTTGGAATGATATGCTTATCAATGGAAAAACGATTTAAGATTTTTGCATGCTTTCTGGATAAATTGTAATAATGTAAAACAAAGAAATGACTTGAGGGAGGGTATTCCTAAAATAATAATTATTGCTAGTGCACAGATACTCCTTGTCGTGGGCTAGTGATAATACTAACTACAGTCCATTTTTCAAAGGAAAGACCTAACCTGACAACTAGAAAAGTTACTATATCTATGTTACTTTCATATATGTCAGGTCTCGTAATCCGCAGCTGTTACTTCAGAACAATTTCTCAAACTTTTCACAATGGCAGAGCACTTTATAAGAGTTTGATACACACGCAAACCACCCGCCTTAATATATACACCAACCTGCCACTTGTCAAATCAAGATAATTTTCTGAGGAAAGTGTTTATCAATCGGTAAAGACAGCATATTTATATAACTTTATTTCATATACGCATTTTAAAAGTTTAATTTTCATAAGAAGAGATAATAGAGGAAGCAAGACAGATGTTTTGGGCATGCAATGAGGATGGAATAGGAGAGGACGCCAAAGAAAATTATGGAAAAATTTCGAAAATTTACATAAAAATTTCTTTTAAATCAATAATATCTATGAAGTCTTTACAAATGACCTTTTAATAAATATCCTTTAAGGTTGGATTAATGAATAGGCCTACTTATTTTTGAAAACTTAGTTTCAAAATATAATAGGCTATTTGAGAAAGCAAATAAGACTTTGTCATACCATTCATTTTCCTGCAGACCACCTGGCGCACCGCACCACCACTAGTTCACACATTTTCACATTTTATTCTCATAAATGTTCTATGAAATATTCTTTCACATAACAGCTTAAATATATTTATACATATTGTATTAATCAAATAGGCCAAAATTTATAGTAAAATGTATCCATGACCTTTTTAAATAAAAACTTATAATTGAATCATTTGCTATTACACATCTGTCACCCGGGGTTCCCCTTTAATTTTCTTCCGGGACAGTGTGGGGGCCACATTTTCAGTAAGCGTGGCCCGCATTTGGCCCAAGGGCTGCCAGTTGGACCACACTGATGTATCTTAAATCATTGTATGAAATACTCGTTATATATAATTTTTTAATACAAAAATGTTAGTGTAATTTTATTTACTATAGAGTTTTCAAAAATAAGTCTACAGTAAACTAATCTCAAATGATTATTTTTAAGAAAAACCAGAATACATTTTTACTTATCATAAAAAAAACTCCCATATAGTACCTATTCTGATCAAAATTGCTAAAACAAGTTTAGAAAAATTTGAATTTAAAAATCAGTTTAGCACCCTTGATTTTAGGGCTGGAATAAAATTAACAAACTCCACTAACACGTGTTGGATGTAGCTTCAGGTAGGCCTAAAGACAGAGCAAATTATTTTGAGTTAGAGGAAACCTAGAACGTCAAGCTTCATCATAATCTTTTTTTCGAAATTATAATACTTTCTCTATAAGAGTAGAGAAACTAAAAACATATATAGTAAGAAGGGGGCGATGAGCACCTAGTCAAAACAAAATTTAAAAAAATATTCGAGATTAACGTCCCAGCTCGACGGCGCAGTCGCAGTTCCACTCTCTCTACAACTCGCCAAGTAACGAAGGGGGGAAAAGCCCCCTTCTATTCTACCGCCCCTAGCCAATATCTCCCCTACCTGCAATACAACCTGGCATTGATCGTCGTTTGTTGGGGGTGGGAGGGTTGTTTGACGGGGACGCCACCGACGCTAAGACCAGCCGGAGCCTCAACCGACGCCAGCTGAGGCAAGGCCGGCTCTCACCGACGCGTGTTCCACCCCACCACCCTTACCCCTTCACCCAACCTCACTCGACAGTCCACCTTATTGGGAATCCACTATTTTTATTTTAAACGAGCACTTTGTTCCTACTCCAGTGCGATTTAATGATCGTTATAACCAGGCACGGATGTTAATGACATGTCATTTTTTTTAATCACAGACAATACTCATTTGTACATAAATACCCTGGTTTTGGTAGGAAGAACACTGTTTAGTAATTACTAATGTAACTAAAACTATTTTAATATATTCATACATCAAGTAATGTTATCTGCAGCCATCACTTTTGATAGATAGTATCAATACCTATAAAATAACACAATAATTATTTAATTATTTGTGGTATTTAACGTGCACTTTATTAACCGACTGATTATAACAGCAAACGAGAATTTCTATGAGCGAGAGCTAAAAGGGCTTACCAATTTTGCCGGGAAAAGTATTTTAACATACCTTCCAGGGTTCTTTTACATGCAACAATCTACATGGGACCGACGGCTTTACTTCCCCTCTGAAAAGAGTTTGTGCTACGGATTTTTATCGCTCAATAAAAACCCATCAACCTCGGCTAGGTTCGAACCACGAACACCGGCTCTGGAGGCGAGCACTGCCAAGACCAACGGTGTCGACAATAACACAAATAAAGGCCCGTACAGAACAAACTCAACTGCTCGCGAGCTGTTAGTGAGCGGTTCGAGAGCTATTCGCGAACAGTTCGCAAGTACGACGTCCACACCAAATGTTTTGCATAGTGAAGTCATGTTCGCCATATAGAGCAGTCCGTCAACAGTTTGCAAAATGTCGATGTCATTGAGTGAGGAAGATAATAATAATAATGATAATAATAATAATAATAATAATAATAATAATAATAATAATAATAATAAACACGGTCCACACTGCAAGTGCTGTTCGCCACGTGTTCGCTAACAGTGTCTTTGATGTTATAGCTCATGTAGCGAATTTCTACCGAACAAAAACATCGTTCACGAGCTGCTCGCGATCTCTAGTACACACACCGAGTTCGTCAGTTGTTCGCTAACAGCTCGCGAGCTTGGTGTGTACGGACCTTTATACAGTAAAATGTTATCAATGTAAGCCGCAAAAAAATATGTTTTAATTTTCTAAAATTGTTCTTCCAACCAAAATAAAGCTATTTGTTCATGATCCCCTGGTCGTGGAACAGTTTTTTTATAAGTCTTTTTTTGTAATTCTGGATTTTTAGGTCATATTCTCTTGGTTTTTGTAATTTTTAGGCATTTTTGAATAAGTTTAAGGCATTTATTTCTCTATATATAAAAACGAAAGCCCTGACTCATTCACTCACTCATCACTAATTCTCTAACTTCCCACGAAGCTAGAGAATAACACAATATCCTGTGCGAAGAACGGGATACAGCTGGTGTTGAATAAGTCTATTTTTCAATACTAAACGATATTTTATAAAGCATAAATACTCAAACATATAGTTTCCCAACACCTAGTTGCGGACTGAGAAGTTAGTGAACTTTGTATTCTCTTTGCTTGTATGGTCATAAAATACACATTCCTGGTGAGATACTGAAACTAAGCTGAAGAGGGTTGCGTTGGAAAGGAGTAGCTTTTCTGAACCAGATATTTGTAAATCTATAATATATTTAGCATAATGCCAGAGAGTATTTGTTAAAGGCTTTTCATTGCATATTTTTTTTTTAGTTTCCCTTTGTTTCCCTTTCCCATGTTTGATTTAGATTGAGTTTATATTACATTTTTAGGTTGTTTTTTTAAAATTAGAAGTCAATTTTTTTAGAACTTTTAGGTAAACAAAGTTCCGGGCCCTGATTATCAGCTACAAAATATCTAATCAAAGGCGACATGATATGGGAGGTGAATGTTTAAGAACTCCAATAGTATTCTCTCTGAGAAATAATAGAAATAAAGACCTGATTCAGTGGCCGCATGGTATAAGGCGTCACCTTCATGTTAAGACTAGACTACAGATGACAGATCGAGGTTCAAATCCCGATCGAGTGTAATGAGGGTGTTTTTTTCCCCCAAAATGCTTTTCCACTCTCTCTCCACAAAAATGCGGGTACACTTACTCTAAGTTCAACCTTCTCCATCAGCGTAAGTAGTATTTATTAATATAATCTGGACATGTAGTAAAATGCGGTGTTAAAAAGAATGTATATAGAAATTACACCTTTCAATGCACCCATTCGGGGTTAAAGCTCAGGTCTTTGAGTATGATTGTAATAACAGCAACTTCCTGTGAGGTCAGTAATAGTTAGGGCCTATTACTTATTAGTAGCACATTTAAAGCATACTTTTTAAACAAAAAGTTGTATCTTAGAAGGACAGGCCATTTGAAGTAATTTGTAATGATATAAGCGGATTATCAAAATAGCAGTTCAGCATCCGCGAGTTTCATCCGATATCTTTATTGATATTTTAATATTTTATAAAATTCATAAACATAACACCCCTTAAATGTGTTAAAGAGAATAATAGAAATCATAGTGTAATATATCGTAGTTTTAATTATTATTTTATTTACCGTTATTTTACTCTACAAGTCCGATACCTTAGATCAGTTGGTAGTGTGTCTATCTAGTGAACTAAAGGTCCCGGGTTCAATTCCAGGCATGTTCGAAAAATGTATAATTGGGGAAATGTGGGTCTACTTTTTCACAGTGAAGAATTAACGGTTGGGGACTGGATGTCCTGAATTTTAATGACAATTTTTTATCCTAATTTAAAAAGTTTTGTCATTTAATGCCATATGCCCATGATGAATATTCAAGAACTATTGGTATCACCATGAAAAGAAAATTAAACTCGATGTTTGTACTGGAGCAATATTTGATTTATTATGAAAAAAAAAAGTTTGATTATAAAAAGTGCAAAATAACTGGCCTTTTTTTGCATTCCCTACATCTCCAACTAAAATTATCAGATAAACCTGTTGTTTGCATGAGACTAGTATCGAATGTTTATATTAGGATTTTGGTTGGATGAAGCTTTTATAAAATACAAACCTAGGGGTTTTTTGCTGCCAACAATAACAATTTACTATATTATTAGTGTTATTTTAAGGGTATTAATAAAAGCTATTAAGAGTAACACCTGCATATAACATGACTTGATGTATGAAAAGGCCCTATGTGAAAGTAAAATATGTATTTACTTTTTTCACTGCCAGATAAGGTTTTTCATGATAAAATTTTATTTTAGTCTAGCTAAAAATAAAATATAAATTATTTTAAAAGAGAATAGTTTGTTCTCCCCTGACTATCCTGTGCACTAAAATCGAAGCCAAACAGGTGCATGGTATTGACGTGGCACTGGACCATTACGTCATCAAACAGTCTGCATTCAAGTATAATTCATTCACGACCTTAGTTCACTTGGATGACAGCTCAAAAAGTTACTAGAAATAGTCCCTAATATATCCCTACGCCAACAGCTGACATCACTTTGGATAACTGTAATGAAAAAAGATGGTAATATATGAATGTGATAGTTAACCATAGTGATTTAGGCCAATATTATTTATATATTTATTCGAGGTCAGAAACAAAGCTTATTTATCATTTTATTCCACTTAAAAAAATTATTATTCACAGCACTTCCACAAAAGGTCTAACAAAAATAGCTTTAAAATGGCGACCGACGAATTTAAACCATGTGATTGAACATGAAAGAAACAAGTTCTTTACAATGATGCCCCAACGCAGTGGATAAAAATATTTTATTCAGTTAAATATTTAGAAATACAATAAAATAATCATAAAATAATTTATTATAAATAAAAAAATACAGGTATTTTCTTTTTTCCAAGTAAATACGATACCTGTATTAAAAGGTATTGATGTATGCACTATATTACACATAGTCAATAACGTTCCAAAACGAAGAATAACTAGGTCTACTTTTAATTATGTTTAAAATAAAGTTTCGAGTTGGATAAAAAGAAATTATTAAATGTAATGAAATAATATGAAAAAACTTAAGTTTACCTTATTTTAAATGGAAAATATAACGTGTAATTAAAAAATTAACATTTATAACAAAACAGTGATCTTCAAAAAGTCTTGGCAACCCAAAACTTAAACATATGATTTTTGAACTGTCATCCAGGTAAAAACCTATCATGAACAGACTCTATACTGGGCAGAAAGAGTAACATACTTGCTGAATTCCTTTTGCCCTTTGACTTGTCACATACACAAAAAAAAAATCGACCCTTCCTTTGTTTATCCTTAAAGAGAGAAAGCTTACCTTGCATGGTTCCACTATGGTACAGCTTATAAGATAGGCACATAGTGTGTGTGATACGTCAAGGTAAGACTGCTATAATAGGATTCTGGTAGGAAGAGCAGTAAATGAGTCATAGAAGCTAGTAAAACTACTTTCATATTATATTCATACCTCAATGTGATGTATATAAAATCTATCTTTTGATAGATAATACCTATAAAATAACATTAATAATTAATTAAAATGCTATCAATGTTGACCCCAAAAAATTTTGTTTGTATTTTCTAAAACTGTTCTTCCTACCAGGTATATATTTCAGGATGAATGGCGATTAAACTCTGCTGTGAATAAATTTTGACCATTTTTTTTTTACAAAATGGCCCTGTTTTATCAGAATGTTTGAGCTAAAATTATTTATAAATCTTTCAGATTGTTGGTTTTTTTGGTGTAATTTTACTAACAAAATATCATATCCTGTAAGTAGTTTTTTTTAGACTTTTGGGTGATTATCTTTAGTGAACATTGGTGGCAATGAGTCGCTATTACAGTAATGTAAATATTTAGCACAAGTCAACAAAGATGAGATCAGTTATTAAAGGAGATATGTTAGCAGCAAAGTTAGAGTGAAACAGATGGAAATCCAAAAAGATTGGGTAAAAACGAAGGAAATGCGAGGAAGAGGTGGGCTGAACCAAATAAAGAAAGGAAGGAGGAAGAGAAAGGTGAGAAGGGAGTAGTAGTCATGGACTATAAATAGTTATGAATCTTTTAAAATAGTTTTATTATGCATGTATAATAATTTGGCCACTTTTTTACCAGTTCAAGTTACAGACTTCTGTACTAATTATGATATTGGTTTTAGGGATGAGAGAGGGAGAGGAGTGAGAGAGGGGGAGATCGAGAAAGTGGAAAACCTCAGTACACCCGACCAAGAATTGAATCTCGACCTCCCCGTCATCGACGGTCTATTCTACTGCGAGAGTAGCTCACGTTAGTCCATGTGGCCACTGAAGCAGGTCACATTTTATTGATCAACATTAATTTTCTAGAAGAAGAAAAAAAACTCCATGGTGTCAGCCCACAAGTGAGCTATACCGACTGAGCGGCAGCCATATGTTGGCGAAGATATTGCCAACATTTGTGGATTAAGGGTGTCATTTGGTCAGCACAGCAAACCTTCTAGCCGTTAATCTTAGTTTTATAGGCCGGAGCCGCTACTTTTTATTCAAGTATTTCCTCATGTGGCCTCACGGCACATAGTTTGACTTCGTTACACGCCCACTGCTTCACAGAAAAATCTGGAAGTGCCGGGGATCGAACGCGGGACTGCTGGATCCATAGCCAGGAACTTTGAGCACTAAATCAAAAGAGGTGGTCTAGTATGGTAATTTTAATATTGTCTTGTCCTACTAAGTTTTAGTTTCTAATGTTTAAAATTTTAAATAACGTGTCAAACTTGTAAACCATCAAGTAAGTGGTTTAGGCTCACTACCAACAAATTCAAACAAATAGTTTTAAAAGTCATAGGATTCTCAGAAATCGGTAGAATTGCCTATCAACAAATTTACACCAATTTGGTTTAAAATTCATAGAATTTTCATAAGTAAATAACCTAGTTCACGAACAAGATCTCACCAAAGTGTTATAAAAATCACAGAATGACAAGTTATTTAGGCTGTTTATGTATAATTTATAGGCCTACTCAAATTTGAAGGGAAAAATTCATTAAAATTCCAGCTGATAAGATTTTTTTCCTATATTTTTACCCAAAATACTTCTTTAAAAGAGTAAATTTGACTTACTTGGAATTCGCATTTTAATCATTTTAACTTTTCAATAATTGAGCCTATAACTAATATAACTATATGGGAAAACATTGCTTTTTTTAAAATGGTTTATAGTAAATATTTGCAAAAATATTAGGCATGAAATTTTATTAAGGTTGTAAGAATGTTGTATATATTCAAAAAATTATCTGAGTCACCCCAAAATTTTTTAAAAATTCCTTGATTTTCCATGCAAAGAGAAATCTTATGAGAATTCCAGGTTTTTCAGGCAAGTAGATACCTTGTTATTTCTAGAAGATTCCTTAGCTATAAATATTCTACAAGTAACAGTCAGTTAGTAAGTTAATGTATCTTATTAGATTTAAAATGTAGTTAAACACAAGGAAAAAAAGTAATCATAAATAGGCCAGCAATAAATAAACTTACACATTGTGGAATAAAATTTAATTCATTAAAATACCTTCACTTTTAAATAAACCATAAACAAATTTTATATTGACCTGTTCTCGACTTATTTTCTTAATAATGCAAATTGGAACTGTGATAATTTCATCAAATAAACAAACAAACTGTTTTAATAATGTTTTATTTTTAGTATTGTTTGCTTTTGAAGGACAGATAGAGTTGATTTTGTTTGTAATAAGTTTTCACATAAGTTATTTTATATTTAATTGTAGCCTACTTATTTGGACTCTAAGTATTCAATGTGCTTTCTTAGAAAAGAGTTAACTTATGTTATGTTTGAGGTTAATTAAGTAGGCCTATAAATTATACAAGAAATATTCAAACATGATTTAATTTTAACTATGGTAGGCTATGTTAATAAGGAGTTTAGATTATTTCTCTTAAGTTGAAACCAGTGATTTTTTATACCAAAATATTTTGTTTGCTTTCTTTCATATATAATATTTGTATATTCTAATTGTTTCAAGTTAGTTATTTTAGACATGTGCTTCCAAGGCATTTTATAACTTGAATTAACATGTTGCTCAGAGATGGGCTGATCCTGTAATTAAAATAGAGTATATTTACGGGTATCTAAACAATATTTACATTGATACCTATTTTATACATAGTGTTTGTAATCTACAGTGTGATTTGGTAGCCCTGTGTGTCAAACTTTAGCTAATAGGCTTTCATATCTATTTAAAATGACAAATAAGTCGCACGATTGTTAACATAGAGAGGAAATGCCCGATATATAATGAAAAACATTTCTACCTTATTTCAGAATTTTTTTATGTTAATTCATAAACTTATCCTTATAATAAGATTTGGCAAAGTTGGCAACAAAGTAGGGGTTCCTTATAATCAGAGTTGTAATTAGGTTACCCTTTAACATTAATTAAAATTCTGACATAAAATACTTCCTAGCATTTATAAAACAAAATCCAACTTGCTTTTACTATTGTTGCACACAATTTAATGATTTATAAACCACCTACTCCATTACGCTTAAGAGTCTCAAAATCCTCCTTTATTAGAAGAATTTCCTGAAGCATTACAAGAGTCAACAAATTATTTTAATATTGTTCATTAGATGGTATACATTTATAACAAAACTTTCAAATCGATTTTAAGACAAATAAATATATGTGTTTGTATAACTAAACAAAATCAATTTAAATTTCTACTACTTACCATGTTTACCACAATTCACAACCACTTATAAAAACAAAATACATAGTGCAGTAACCTACCACAAGATATCAGGACTTTCCCATTGCTTACAAGCTTCCTAGATCGTTATTATAGCATGATGCTTGTATATTATAAAAAGAATTTGTCTGATATAATACTTTTGTAAATTATTTGATAAAAACTTACCTCCTTCTTTTAAATAACTTGTAAAAGTGAACTATACATGGTATAAACAAAATATTAATTTTAATATATGATATTCATTTATATCCTATATAGCAACATTTTGGTTGAGTCCATGTTTATGGAAACATTATTTTGTATTAGGCTACAGAAATCTTAATATGGAATTATTTTAATTCATTGGCTGGTTCCGTGGGGGGGG
>CABFWO010003073.1:0-33717 GCA_902155825.1 Timema genevievae | reverse complement strand
GGTGACAACCATGCATAGAAAATAATCGAAAATATTGAAATCAATACCTATTTTAGTGTTGTAAAAAATGACTGAATCTAACATCTCTCTCGCCCTATCTCCTACGTAACCTTAGTCAATAACTCTTTAAACTTAGCTCCAATGTGCAAAGAAATCAAGTGGCTTGAAACCAAAATTTTCCAGTAATCAGATGACTAAGTTTAGTATGATAGCCTATTATTTGTATTAAATGACATATTTTTCTAATAAATACCTATTAAAACCTTTTAGGCCACAATTTTAGGTGACAATGATTCTTTTGTTTTCTGTTTTTTCTAATATTAAAATTACGAATTTTACAACCATATTGTGTTTTTATATTACAACTCCTCTTTTTTTTATCAAAATTAATTGTATAAACAAGCAATATAATTATGATTAAAATTATAACAATTTAAAATGTGTATTAATAAAAAATTATTAAATTCATACTGGAAGGAGCCTTATAAAAATTAATCGTCCCGCTCGGTAACAGGCCCTGGATCCACCATTGCTTTAATCTAAATAAATTGCCTACACTTTTAATTTTAACATATTAGGGGCTATAAGTAATTTCCAACACCTACACTCTATTTTTTTTTGTCGCGTAAGTTAAGCGACCTTGTTCACATCCATAAAGAACAACCAATAAGATTATTGTTTTGTATATTCTAAGTTTGGAATTATTTATCTCTATATTTTAGGGTTAATTTATAAGTGGCAGGAGCTAAATCTCAAATAATAATAACAACTGTAACACTATAATCATATTTATTATGACTAAATAAAATTGTATTGCTTAGGCCCTACATTTAATGTTACTATGTAGGTTGTTAATTAATTCTGTATATGAATATTATCATTGTTGAGTTTTAGGATATGGCAGGAATGTTTTCTTCCAAACAAGCATTATTTGCCCAGTGTAAAAGATGTTCTGTCTCCTCAGTGAACAGAAGTAGGTCTACCTCTTGTGATGTGCTCCTGGGTTTTGATTTATTTTTTACGCTTAGATAAAGTCCATCATGGAGTCTTTGACTGGTACCGATTTGTCTGTTGCACATCTGTCGCGAACTTCCAACAGTTTGTTTACTTTTTGAATTTTTATTCATTCCAATACATGCCCCCAAAAAGTTATTCTGCTCTGATTTTTTCATATATTGTAGTGAAAATGCAGAACCGAAATGAGATTCACAATAGGGTCTCCAATCATTGTTTTCTGTGCTAATATTCTTTGTGTAGTTTCTTTTTATGTATCTCAGTGTTGGGGCCTTACCAACACTTTGGCACACTGGTGTACTAATTGATTCACTCCTTTCAAATTCAGTTAATTTCCATCCTCTTCTTGATTTGTTTTTGTTTACATCGGTAGTATCCACAGAACCCAAAACCACTATTGGTCTTTTTGTAAAAATTTTATATACTATTTGGGGTGGAAATGTAACTCCACAGAGACGGAAACGTAAATATCCACCACTCGCAGCGTCCAACAGATTGGCTTCTAATGGATTAACAAGTCTTAAAATACTTGAAGGATTTGAGACATTATAAAAGTGCACTTGATCTCTGAGATAACAAAATATTTTTCGGAACAAATACCGCTTCCAAAAGTCATGTATAATTTCTGCTGCTATGTATTGAAGGGAATAATTTATATGAATATGCTTCAATTCAGGCAAAGGACGATTCTTACCCCTATAACCACAAAGCTTAAAAATGTTTGCTTTTAAAGTTTTAAAAGGACTTGTTAATGGTTGATTTTTTGAATGTTGTAATTTTGAAATGGTTTTTAAGTGATTTTTTGAAGATAGTACAATCGCCTTTGAATTTGAATAATTAGTATTAGAAATAGCGAGTTTCATTTCCAAATTGTTATGATTACTTAGGTTTTGTTCCCATTTTTTTGGTGTTAAATGACTACTTACTCTTTTGTTTTCATCTATTTCAAATAAATCACATTTTTTAATGGCTTGCTTATGTTTCATATTGGGCCTATACTTATTTTTAACATCATGTTGACTATATAGTTCGGTACAATTTTGAAGGTATTCATTGTGATTTACAGCCAATAAATTAAAAACACCTTCATCACACTCTGCTTCAGAAAAATATGTTGAAAATTCAAAAAATGTTTTAAACTCTTCAAGAAACATATTGGGGATATTCGTAAAACAGAAAATTGATCAAGTTTGTGGAAAACAATTGTTATTCTTTGAATATTAAGACCACATAAAAATGAAAATCGCATGTTATAGTTCTGTATACCTTAAATTTACCTAAATTATAAACAACATTTTTATTACTATGTTTAATAATGTTTTGGTACTACATGCTAGCCAGCCAAATTAGATATCGATTCTCGACTATGTTATATTAGACTTAATGCTTTCTCTTAGAAAATAATTTCAATCCTAGATTTTACTTGACTTTGTGGAATGTTTTAAGTTAAAATAAATAAGTACCTTATTAAATTGAAAATATTTGATCTTAGTAGAATCATTGCTAATAATATTATTATGATAGTTCTAATCAATATCCAGAAGTTTGCATAGGTAAACTTTTATGTTTAATAGTAAGACATTGAGTTTTATTTATTTTATTTTTGTGTTTATGTGCAAATTTATATGATTAATATATATATTCTAAATATTTGAACTAATACTGTGATACATATTATTCAATATCTTTTTAACACCAGTTACCGAATTTATAGAATTAGCAGACGACGCGTGGCAGTGGTCAAATGGTTTTTCAAATCGAATAGATGGCAGTAGTGTCGCGTTCTATTTCCGGCCACGTTCGTTTGCTAATGTAATTGTAGAAATATTAAATCAAATGTTTTATACGTTAACTTCTTAATTTTGGTTAATTAAACTTACCATTTGATTAAATGCTGGCTTGATAATACATTAAGATGGATAGCTGTGCGGCTTGGACATTATTGTCAGCAATACTGGCTTGTTTTTATTGGGCAGACGGCGTCGAGCTAACTTTCGAGTTGCCTGATAATGCTAAAGAATGCTTCTATCAAGAAATATTGAAAAATGTTACTGCAACCTTAGAGTTTCAGGTAATTAGTTATAGCACTCACGACAGCTTATATATTTTTTGTTTCGAAATCATACATACGGCATACATTTGCAATTACATTGCAAGAAAGGGAGTGGTTTTATTCTAACCTAAACACTTATTTTGCAGGTTGTGACGGGTGGTCAATATGACGTGGACGTGAGCTTGGAAGCGCCGAATAGAGAAATAATTTATAGACAAGTCAAAAGTCAATTTGACACACACACATTTACCGCCCAAATATCTGGAGTCTATGCTGCTTGTTTCAGCAATGAATTTTCTACTTTCTCTCATAAGCTTGTGTACATGGACTTCCAAGTAGGGGATGAACAGCCTCTTCCAGGATTAGGAGAACATGTGACTGTAATGACCCAGGTTTGTATGAGCTTAATTTTATATTATAAATAAGGATATAACAATTTAACGAACTGGTGGTTTTATGGGTAGAAAACTTAAGTGGTTCATTTTGAGAAAATGTTTTTTTACAAAAAAAGTCTCGCTCTCGGCCAGTTATTTCTTAAAATAACCAAAATATTAATATCTTCCTTACATTCTAACAAACATAAAAACATGTAGAACCGATTAGAACAAAAAAAATATTGAAAAGGTTCCACTCACATACGCTACATATTTATTGATGATGTCATGGAAATAACAAGACAACTAGTTTACATTCATTACTATGACACTTTCCCAAACCAGCTTAACCTAACCTTTGGTGAGAAAAATTAAATTTATAATCATAAATACAATAAATTACTCGACAATAATTAAACATGGTAGGTAGCCTATATATATCATATGATTACATAGGCTTATGTTTTACTATGCAGGATTACAGGTGTAACACAAATCATCTTGGGATGATGGCATATCTATTTTACTGCGCAGGATCATGGGTGCAATGAAAAGCGCAGGAAAGTTGTAGCCTACGTCATTGTCAATATTAACATTTAGAAAATGATTTGGGTGATGTGTTGTCAAGTTTTGTTAAACATTTATAAATCTTGGTGTCATTCGATTCTACTTAAAAATGTCTGTGTAATAAAGTGGGTAAAATATCCAAACATTGTCACCATAATAATGACAAAGATCCTATAAAATTGGACAAATAAAGCGTACTATTGCCAAAAAAATCTTATCTTTCATTGTTATTTATTTTATAGGACTCAAAAAAAATAACCGATTATAATATTTTGATTTCGTTAGTTAAATAATTAAGTCATCAGAATACACACATTACACTTTTGTATGGAAAAAAACTATTTTCTTTAAACATACCACTAATACATTCAAAATTGTATTTTAATTGACTTTAGGCCCTAAGGATTAGCGTAAGATTATTTGCTTAATTTTTTTGGGAGGTTAGTTTAAGTTTGTTTGATTTAAAAAAATTATAAATAAACAAAATATTATTTTTATCTTACCACTTTATTCCCTTTATCAAACACATATTGTAGATCTTTAAGTAAATTATTATTAATAAAACTCACTTCCCTGAGCTTACAAAAGTTCAACTAAGTAGGCCATAATTACGGTGTGGAAAAAAAAATTGATATATTTACAGAACTGCCACCTTAAAACCTTTATAATATAGGTACTTAAACACATAGCCTATTATATTTAATCATAATGATTAGATAAAAATAATCTTTCATGTGGACTGACCTACATAAACTATAGGGCCTACTCTCCTCAAAAAAAATATTGTTTTGCCATTAAATCAAAATGAACATCAAAAAACTACAAAGAGAACCCACCTTATCTGTCTATTTTGTTAAGTAACAGAAGTCACATTTATATATTTCCACCAAAGTACAGTAGCCCCATGGCTTCTTTGATGTTGACTGACAGCTGCTAAACACATGTTTTTGCAGATCATTTGGTTTGGCGTAGGGATACATAGTTTGGTCTGGTAACTTTTCAAAGGCGTCAGCTGTGAGCTGTCAGTCAGCACCAAAGAAGCCATGGGGCTACTGTAGATATTTTATTTTTAGTCACATTTTTCTAATGGGTAGGTTGACTTGTTTAATCCATACTTCCCTAAATACGATCAAAAGTAAAATCTGGTAACCTTGCTTTTTAAGTATTTCTTTGTACCATGTCATATTACTCATTTGTATTGACAATAATAGATTAGGTAGGAGGAAAATAGGACTTAAATAAAGTTCACCTAAACATTTGCTTAGAGAGAGATAGAAAAACTATCTCTGTGAACCCAACCAAAATCTCCGTCAATGACAATCCAGTTTGCTGTGAGAGTGATGAATGAATTAAATAATTTAAACTCGGCTTAAATGACAAATTCATTTGCACATAACAGTACTTTGTTTGAGAAGTGGTGCTTATTTTTTGCTAAGGTAATTTTTTGAAGTTGATAAATTTAATTTGGTCAAAATGTTATAGTAAATATTAATCTTTGGTTTATCACTTTTCTTATCTATTTTTAACTAACACGGTACTCTTGTGTTGAACTAGATTACTGAAGACAGGGAGATCGGATTTCGATTCTGGTTGGGTGCACCAAGGGTGGTTTTCCCTAAATGGCCCTCCTTCCATGCAAATATGGGTGTATTTCCTCTAAATTAAGCCTTCCAAATCCCTAATCCATTAGTGTAATTAGTACATAGGCGTATAACCCGAATCCCAGCCAAGTGTACTCCATGGGGTTCTTAATAGTTTCTCACACGCCTTACACACAAATATGGTTACATTTCCTTTAAATGATACCTTCCTCATCTCTATCCTCTTTGCATAAATAAGTATACAGATAGCCTGGGATGAGAGAATAAACTGCGGTGCAAAAAAAAGTTTTTTTTGGTGATGTTTAACTACCGGTTTCACTATATCCACATGTTTACACCAAAGGGGTAGGGATTAAGTAGGTAGAAAAGTGCCCATATTTATGTGAAGGGACAGTGAGAAATCATTGAAGGAAAACACGCTCAATATACCCAACCTAAATTTAAACCACGATATCCTCATAACCAACAGTCCGTTAGGCTTATATTGTGAGGACGACACCCTAGACCATGAGAACACTGAATGCAGGTTATTATAAATATTGATTGAAATCAATCTTTAATTTTCTCTATAGTATCTAGTATTTGAGAAGTTAGCTAACAATACTTTTTTTTTTCCTGTAACGTCTTACTAGCTGTTAAGGTTTATGTATATATGATAATTACTATAATGGGGTAGGGCATGAGGAAGGAGGCATTTTAGATGTGGGTACCCACATTTGCATGAAAGAGTGGGAAACCATTTAAGGAAAACCACCCTCAATACACTCGACCAGGATTCAAACCTCGATCTCCCTGTAATCAGAAGAACAGGAAAGACCATTTGGCCACTGAAGCGGGTACGACAATTATTATTTATACTACTACTATTAGCACCGCGTCTTACAACCCGTTCGGGTTATACACACTTACGCTAATATGTAATGGTAGGGTGATTGTGAGATGAAATGGAGGATCTACAGTTTAACGTGGGATCTGAACCACGGTGGAGGCCTGGCATTCCTCACATTCACAAGTTGTGATTAATACACTTCTTGTCAGAGGTGAAGGTAGGGTTTGGCAATCAGATAAATCTGTGCCGGGACCGAGGATTGAACCTCGAACCCCCAGCACAGAAGTCTGACACCTTACTCCTAGCCCTCCAGGTCACCTATATTATTCTACTCTTTGTACTAGTAGTAGATGCATGATGTTAAAATAGGCTATATTTTAAAACATGTCGATTGCCTCTGACCAGTTTGGTTGTTTACTTAGTTTTGTTAATGTCACAGATGGAGTCATCTGCGCAAGAGCTTCACAAGAGTTTGAACAGCATAATTGATTACCAGACTCACCACCGGCTGAGCGAAGCTCAAGGCCGGAAACGTGCCGAAGATCTAAACGAGCGAGTCATGTGGTGGTCTGTCTTGGAGACATTCGCAATTCTTGTGATTACAGTTGGACAAGTGTTGGTGTTAAGGAACTTCTTTGCTGAGAAGAAACCTTCGCAAATAGGTTCTAAATAGTAAAAGGCTTTATTTGAGATCCTAAAAAAGAGTATGGTTTGTTTTTATTGTTGTTGGTACAATGACTTCTCAAGGTTTAGAAAAGGTAATAAATGAAGGCTAAGAACAATTTAATAAGTTATAAAGATTTGTTGATTTTTTCTATTTAATAAGGATTGACTAGTAGTCGCTGCCAGAGTTGTTTGTTCGTTACCTTGTATGACTAAAGAATTAGGAAAGAATGTTTTGACTTTTATTTGATTGGATCTGTCAACTGATTGAAGTTTGAGGAGTGATGCTCATTGGCCGTGAAGAAACTGATCTATTTTTCTCTGTTTTATTTGTCATTAAAGTTAATCTTTATTTAGTCAGCCAGTATGTCTTCATAACACTTTAAAATTAAATAATATGATCAAATGTATTCTTTATTGCTTATTTCAATAGGGCCTACACATTAAATCTGTGAGATTTAATTTTTTTGATAGGGCTAAGGAAATCATGCTATCAGCATTATATTATAGTCATGTGACCTTAAATCATTGATAATTAAAGTGTGGGCATTCCATTAAGAATCAAAATAGTTTAAAATGTGTAATATTATTTTGCTACAGTAAGAAAATCATGAGGTGCAAGTTAAGGACCGCTTGCATCTGTTTTACCTTTTATATGCACAAAATTCAGCTATGATGCATAGCTGCCAACTCTCGAACTTTCTGAAATATTGTATGAGAATAGTTATTTTTTTATCATATCTTATTTTATGATTTTAACACTCAATAATATTGTGTAATCTGTTATGTGTGTTCTGTGTTCATGAAGAAAATAAATTGTTTGTTAATTATAATATTTCATTGCTGATTTCTTAATGAAAGGAAAGAAAAATTAGTTCTTTTTTTAAGGAGGCTAACTGATATTTTTATACTTTAGCTAGTAAAAGTAAACAGGAATAGCACCCATTCATGTACCAACACCGTTTGATTAATTTTTGCGAACATATTCACAATTTTTTTTTCCTTCAAGTGTTGACAGCTATGTTGCACAATTTAGGAAACACGATGCAAGTGAATTTGTCATAGCTTCATATGCCTTATAGTATAACGACTAGGACTAGGATAGGCACATTATCCAGTCTCCGGCCATTAATTTAATTATTCACTGTGAACGGGTAACCTACATTTCACTAACGATACATTTTTCAGTAAGGTCTCACTATTGTGTGTCCTGCCTGCTAGCTCAGTAGAGTGGTGATTGTGTAAAGCCATATGAGCAGGGTTCAATTCGCTGTTTAGGTGTCATCACTTTTGAATTTTCACAATAACTCCATCAAAACTTCATCTGATAAGAATGTGTATGAAATGAATAGTAATGTAGTAATAATGTGTTTATATCCCAAACAACTGTGATTAGAATGTTATTTATTAAGTTTAAAATTAGTGGTTTTTTTTTAGAAAGTTGTTAGTGTATTTACAGGCATAGTCAACACTGCAAAAATAAACTTTCATACAATTTTAGGCAACAAACTTGCACTCTTACCATTAGTTATTTTGGCACACAATTGAATAGTCCCCTAGAATAACGTTGTATGGCACACATTTACCATATTTGAGGTTTAAATGGAATTATGTTGTATAGCTTTTTCTGTACATGATGAGCATAGTAACAGTTGCCAGAAGTTGTTTCATTATGGGCATTTTCCTTCTGCAAAGTTGTTAATCGTGGAACAACTTTGTCAAGTGCAAAAAATGGCTGAAAAGAGTTTTAATGTGGCACACCATCTCTAGTTAGAAACGTAAATAAAGTAAGAAAAGGAAATTAAATGCTACTGAATGGAAGGATATGAAACAGAAGAGGCTCAGTAATAGTGGAATGTACTATGAAGGCAGAAATGGCAAGAAATATTCAGTGAAAACCAAACCTAAGCAGGTGAGTGGAATAACATTGTGTAACAAAAATCCTTTTCCAAAAATGTGTATTTTGTCCTTTACAACATTATTCTAGGGGACTCTTCAACACTGATTTTCCTTCCGCATCACTTCTTATAGAAGTTAAAAAAAAAATTAGTTGAAAGTCCTTTATTGGAATTGAAAAGTTTTCATAGCAATTTTGATAACATTTTATTTGCAATACTTGGAACATCCAAAATATACAGACATGTCAAAACAAAAGTTTTAAATAAATTTGTTCATATCTCATTTCAATCCATGGGTAGTATTAAGAAATAACATTAAATGCCTTAAACTTTCATTCAATATGTTATATAAGCTTATCACAAACTGAAATACAATTCTAATAAAAAATCTTGAAGTATTATATAAGTATTGATTTTAATTTTAAAAAATGGAACACATTTTGCCTGAAAGAATAAACTTTTGCACACAGCTTGCACCTTAAATCATTATAAACATATATTCCTTAACTATTGTTCAGAGATTAAAATCTGAACAGAAAAAATGAGTTACTATTTAAACTTTATAGCAAGTACATTCTAAACAAACTTAAAATATTCATCGGTTATACTACTGCCAATAAGTATAATTTGCTGAAGTGTTGACGAATCTTAAAACATTTTGTTATTTTATTATTAAATATTATTGTGCTGTAAAGTGTTTTTTTAAAAAGATAATTCTAACCATTCTATGAGTGTTCCAAGTGTGGTTTTTAAATAAACTTTCTTTTAACACATTAGTTAAGAGTGGTGTGCAAAGCTATGTAATGTCATGTGATAATTTCACAAACCTTATCCTCGACTTCGTTTCTCATACTTCAAGATTTGCTTCGACTTCTCACCTTTTACCTTTCCACACCTCTATTAGTTGCCCATACTTTTAAAATCGACAGCGAATCACACGACAGGCTAGACCACAGTATAAAAATTTACCAGTTAAACGTGTTGATTAAAAAAACCCATAGTGTGACTGTAAATAAGAAAAAAATTAATACATAAATATGATTTTATTATAAATTATGTGTACTGTGCCACATAAGTTGTCCAAACAGTCCAGCCTGCCTCATAGACAGTCATGACAGTTTTTCAGAAGCACATAGTGAACATCATACAAAATACTAGTCAATGGGAAAGTAGAAAACCGATCACTCATGTGCTTTCTCAGGGTGGCCCCAGACAATAAATTTGTAAGAGTCTTGGGAAATTTGAAATATGAGAGTTTGACCATGGAACAGGGAAAATTAGGCATTATCCACATTAGATCGAAACAAAAGAAACTTCAATATTATATTTAGTTAAATCCTCTTCAATATTGAAAATGGCAATTGAGGTAAAACCTGTTTCATTGGTCTAAGGTGTCAACTCTCTCGATAGACTATACTGCAGATGAACGTGGTTCAGGTCCTGGTCAGGTGTACTGAGTTTTTTTACATTTTTTCCACTCTCCCTCCACATAAATCTGGGTACACTTCCTCTTAATTCAACCTTTCTCATCTCTTAACTCATCATAATTAGTACATATGCATATAACCCAAACAGGTAGTTAGATGCGGTGCTAAAAACAAAATTGAGGTCTAGTAAACTAATAATTAACCTTGGGACACATTGTGTTTCTTTGATTAATTTCTTCACTTTACACCAAGGTCATGTATTGCACAAGTGTGCAAACTTTGTTTAGCTTTAACTGGAATGAGAGGTCACAATCACATTCACTAGATAATGTTCGACCAAGTATTTCATAACATTTGCTTGCGGGAGTAATTAATATAAATCGAAAAGCGACAATGATATTGTTGATTTAATCTGTTCAGACTTATTCCTCTGAGATTATTGAATATTTTTAATTTGAAAACATATTGATCAAGAATTTTTTTTTTTTGTGTGATTGGCTCCAATACTTGGCTTGTGATCATTTTGACATTCACTTTTTTTGCGTTTTTAACATTGATTTTGATTTTTTGATGTATTTTATCAGTTCATTCAAAATCATGTAACGTTATGATCAAAATTTTAAGGTGTAAACCTAGGAGTAGCAATTAAAATGCTATTTAGTTTTTGAACATTTATCTAAGGATTGAGAACGATTTTTTGAAGGAAATGAACATACTTTTTTTTTTATGGTAGAGTGGAAAACCATTAAGGATATAACTCTTCATTCCACTTGGTTGCTAATTGAGCCTTGACCTCCCCAGCATCAGGAAACCAGAGATGAGACTGACACCTTTGTCAACATACTCATCAATACATGTTACGGATAAATTATATTAGTTAAATCATGTTGGACATTGACAGTCCATCTATACTTAGTAGTTTACATTTATATAAATAGGTAAAACATGATTCAGTAAAGTTAGACACCTTAGCTCAGTTGGTAGCGTGTCTCTTCATTGAGTCAAGGGGTCCTGGGTTCGATCTGTCATGCCAAAAAACTTATCATTGGTGAAATGTGGGTTTTTCATTTCACAGTGATAAATTAACACCCAGGGTCTAGGTGTTGTGCGTGTTATAGTTTTGTTAGTTTATAAGCTGTGTGCTGATATAATATAAACAGTTGATTCAGAAGGTGCCTGTTAAATAATAATAATAATAATAGTAAAAATTGGGGGAAAAATTAAATTTTGTCTGAAAAAGTCAGGGAATTTGAAAAATTAATTCCTGTGTCCATCTTGTTACTTCATTAGACCCACTATAGAATATGTAATAAAGTATGGTCTTCAGGTCTCGAAAATGTATCACTAGTCATCACTTTATTCATACCTACACCAGTGACCATGCAGCTTAAGGCATCAGACTCCAAAAACTGCGGAGAAATAATAATAGGAATAAAATTGTTGGCAAAAACATGAACTGAATGTCAAAAATGGGGTCAAATCACCCCAGTCTATATTGAAATGCCTATATAAAAGAACCCATTGCAAATAAATATATATTCTAGTTTATATTAAAGTTTACACATTATTTGACAATAGTAATAACAATATTAAGAAATGTATTTTCTAAGCATACTGTATGATTAGCGTCTATTATAATAAATCAACAATTTAACATGGCACATCTAATGTTTCATTCAATAAATCAACTCTAGATGGTCTCAGGTTTTCTTATCTACTCACTGTGCATTTACTGCCTTTTATTTACTTAATAACAAACTTATTATAATTAAGGCCTTTACACTTTAGTATTTTTCAAACATTTCCAGTATTTAGCATTTCTATTGTGGACAGACAAGGCAAACACAAACTACAGTTTGATTTAGATAGGAAGGAACTTTTTTTGTTGACAAATTATAAAAATTACTATAAAACAATTTTATGCAATTGTCTCTTTTGTGGATCACATTAATATCTATGAAATAATAAAACTCCATGGTGTGAGCTCGCAAGCAAGCTATACCAACTGAGCGGCCGCTGCCTTTAACAATGATAGTGCCAACATTTGTGAATAGAGGATGATGACATGTGGTCAGCACAACAAACCCTCCGACCTTTATCAGTTTTCTAGACCGGAGGCGCTACTTCTTTATTAAATCAGCTCCACATTTGCAAAACTGTATAAACCTAATTTATCTTTACACCATTAACTAAACGGACTAAGAATGTAAACAAGCCCTACAATTGTAATATTTTTACTTCCCCCAATGGGAGGAAAGAACTAGAAGCGAGGAAGTGCTGAGAAGAATTGTAGAAAAGAGACAAATGATAGAAAAAAATTGAGGAAAGAAAGATGATTTGGCTAGGACATTGTATGAGAAAGAAATGCCCGCTGAAGACTTTAATTGAAGGAATGATAAATGGGAAAAAGAAATAGGAAGGAGATGCCGGATGCTGGATTTAATTGATGCTAGAAGAAGATATAAAAACACCAAGAGACTGTCCCAGGATTGATACACTCGTAGGAGTATCACAATTGGACCTGCCAAGAGGCAGAACTAGGCTACTACACCTCATGATGGTGATGTGGCAACATGAGTTTCCAGTTTTAAAATAACAGGCTTCCTATAAAAATCAAACTGTAAATTATGTTTAGGTTTACATGTATCACAATTAAGTAAATAAGAACAACGAAAAAAATAGTTTGGTGAATTAATTATGACTTTAGATTATAGTGTATTCCATGAAATGGTTAGTACTACCGCCAATGTGGTCTAGTGGTCAGAATTCCTGTCTACAGATCCAGAGGTTCCGTGTTCGACCCCCGGCGCATAAAGAATTTATCTGTGAAGCAGTGGGTCTGGAACAGAGTCAAATTCAGCCTCTTGAGGACAAATGCGGAGTTAATCAAATAAAGAAGTATCTCCAGTCTAGAAAACTGAAATTAACGACTGGGGGGAGGGTTCGTTGTGCTGATCACATGACATCCTCTAACTAGAAATGTTGGTACTATCATCATTAACGGCAGAAGTCCCTTGACTGGTGTAGCTTGCTTGCTGGCTCAGGCCAAGGAGTTTTTTATAGCCTATATTTAAATTTAGGATTGTAGTATTTATAAACATATAGGTACCTAACAGTATGTTAGGCTTACGTAAATATTTTTACTATTTTATATAGGTTAGTAACAATTTAAATAAGAGCTAAATAATATAACTTTAAAATGTCGTAACAAAAAAATAAACTTATTTTCTCTTAGAATACAGACCTACGTAATTTCACAAATAAACATGTTAAGTAAAAAGAGTATTTTACACTTACACCTTCTTTTAGAGAAAGCTTATGATGAAAAAAGCACTTCCACACAACATGATTAGTTATAATAAATACATTTTATATGTAAGTTTACTTGAAATGTCAAAATTATGATTTTTTGTTTTACTGGCTTCTAGACAATAATCAACCAACTTTTATGCTGAGAAAAACACTCCATTCACATTAAGTGATGATAACTAACTTAAAACTATTTCCTTCCACACACATACTATTCATCCGTGACAACATTCGAGAAACAACTAAAACTCGAAATGGTTAGGTTTTGTCAGCTTGAGTAAGTATGTAGGCCTAACTAAGGCATAACATACAAAGTGATATCTTTAAAAAAATTATAAAATTAAATATAACTTATGGGTTTTTTGTATGATTTAATTTTTTCAAGTTTGTTAATTTTATAGACAGTATAATACTGTAACAAAGAAAAAATAACTATATATTTTTATATTATTTCTTAAAAACAACTTTGAAGAATATGACAGAATGCTGCAATGACGAGAAGGTGAGTGGACTATTCCTTGTTTGATACATTATACCTATTAGGGTTATGTATATTGTCAAGTGTTTTAATAAGTTTATTATGATTTATAATGCTCAGTGGTAGTATGTTTACAAAAGAAGGTGTTTATGCAAGACACCTTAAAAGATTTATTTACAATATATCTCAGTACTAAGACATTTAATGGTTGCAAGTACATGTGAATAACATGATGGTGCAAAACTAAACAAAATAAACAATACCATGGAATGCATGATTTAATCTTCACCAGCTGGGATAGCATCTTCCAATCGTTTGACAAATTTAACCCTTAGCTCAGTGACAGTGTCTCCTTTCAACTGGTCTTGGGCGAACCATGAGGTCACCTCCATCTGTACCATCTCACAAGCCCCTCTGAGTACACCAGTCAACACGTTGGCATATTTTAAGTTGAGGCAATGGTCTGGAAGCTCAATGAATTCTGTCAAGGGATTTGACTCGAACTGGAGAGAAAACTCGTCACCAGCAGAGCTCCAATTAGTGATTGTCGGTGTTACACCCAAAAAGATTCTAAAACCCATTTGAATTTTGTCTGCAGTGTCTCTAAAATCATAGCATCTCCCAGAGCCTGTGCGTGCCAGGAAATCTTCGATTAAACGGATACCAATGTTGTAGCCCATTCTTTCAAGCTGTTTGTTAACATCTTCAACATTTGTATAATCTTTCATGAGTTGAGAAACCAAAGCTCCATACGTTAGAGTGAAAAGTTCAGAATTTACGTTTTTCGTATCCAATCTTGTGCCTTGTCTTGACATGATTTATGCAAAATTGAAACTTTTCAAATAAAATAAATTGAATATTCAATTAGGTTCCCTTACTTCCCCCAAATAACTTCTACGATAACTAGCTATAGCTCTCGCTTTTGACTGTCCAACTAATAATGTTTCAGCTTATCTGTAATCAATTTAATTTTAATGTTTATATTTACGAAAGTAGTATGCGACATTACAAGTAACAGTTTAGCCAACATCAAAAATATAAATTCTCTCATAAGATAATATTTGTTTTGTATCAAGATGTATTTTAACCTTCATTGGAGTTTTAATATGAAATTAGTTCAGCGAATAATTCATTTTATTATCTTTATCTAATTTGTTTGTTACTGATTATATAATTGTTTGATAAACGTCTTAATAATAATAATAATAATAATAATTATAGTAATTTAAAAAAATTGTACAAGCTAGGTAAATACTAAACGTGCATATTCAAGCTGGTCAACCTGTAAATTAAAATAATGGCACCGTATTATTATTATTATTATTAACTTTATCTGATATATAACTTCTGGTGCATGTTTTTAAATGTAGTAAATAGTTCTGTAAATAACATTGAATTCATATTTTCATAATTTTATTTTGACTAAGACTAACAGACTATCATGCAGGTATGTTTAGCGATGAATAATACGTCACTAGATTTTATTAACGAATAAAGGTTGTATAATAACTTCAGGCAAGTCATTAAAGGTATCCAACATATGGCCTGTATGATAAGGGTTGTATTAAAATTATCGGGGACAGTATGAAGTGAGGGTGGGATTCCCCCCCTTTTTTTTCATCTTCAAATTTGGGTGGGATTCCCCCCTTTTTTTTCATCTTCAAATTTTTGGAAATACAATGTTTTCCAACATCGATACGTACACGATTCTGAAGTTTCCGACCATAACAAAACAAACCTTATCATTAAATTCCAAACTGCAAAAAAAAAACAACAACTTAAAACTCACCTAATTTACAGGGTAATGTTCCGCCATATGCCGTGGCATTGCGCCGAACGAAACATCCGTGCTAACGAAACTTTCGTAGAACAGTTACAAACACCTTAGATTAATAACCCAATGGTGATTTTATGTATTAATACTAGGCCTGCACATTAAGCGTCTACTAACACTACAGTTTTCTTAAGTAATATACCTAAATTTGTGAATGATTAACTTTTGATTTATTAGGGGGCTTACCTTTTAAAAAAAGCTTTGAACGTCCTCCAACAAAACAACCTGAAACAGATATTCACACATCTCAAATGCACTGCATATGCGTAGATTGCCAAACACTAAACTGCGCAGTAAATATTTTATCATGGGATTGTATATTTTGACGCAAAAATTAATGTTTCCACTAAAGAAACCAAACTGAGGTTAACATAACCTTTCATGTGTGAATAAATAAAAATGTCTAGCTTTCTATTGGATCCGTGCCTAAAATACCAATTAGATGAGTTTTCAAATAATTTTTTTCAACTATTTATAATTTTTTCATCACATTTGATCCATTACAATTGGAAACTTCAGACTCTGATTGTGTGTATAGAGATGCTATAAAACATTAAAATTCTCATAATTTGACATAGGTAGTCAAAATATAAAGAATTCTGCCCTCACTATATAGCCAATTTTTTTTACATATTTAATCTGTCCTTGACTTGTACCCCTAGTCATTTGTGCTGTCAAGGATGTGGACAAACGTAAACACATTCTAACTGTCAACAAGGTTTTTGATGTAAGCCTACCCTACCATGTCCTTGTGTCTAAGGAAAATTTGATACATCTTTGCCATTTCCTCTTGCATTCTTGGTGGAGCGTTTGCCTGGTAACCGTTTTATTTAATGTTTTCTCTGATAGAGTATAACATTGACAAACATCTAAAATCACATTAAAAGTGAAATCACAATAGCCATGAATTTTCTTATTTTGAGAACTTGAGGGTAAAAAACTTCAGATGTCAACCTGCAAGCGAGCTATGCTGACCGAGAGGCCGCCGTATGTTGGTGATGATAATACCAATATTTGCGGAGAGAGGGTGTCATGGTTAGCACAACAAACCCTCTAGCCATTAATCTCAGTTTTCTAGAACGGAGATGTTATATATTCAAGTAACTCCTAATTTGTCCTCATGAGGCTTAGTCTGACCCTGTTCTAGACCTGCTGTTTCACAGAAAAATTAAAAAACACTGGTGATTGAATCTAGGACCTCTGGATTTGTAGCCAGGAATCCTGACCATTAGGCCACAGAGGCGGTCGAGAACTTGAAAAAATAATTTATATAGATTTAAATTAATCCTTCTTAATATATGATGATAAAAATAGTGTCTATTATTTTAGGTAAGTACCTATTAACATAGCGCTCCAAATTATACCTGGAGTTAACTATTTGAACAAGTCAAGAAAGTTAACAATTCCTTTTGAGATTTTTTTTTCTCAAAAGGAACTTTAGACTTAACATTCTCTACCCATTTGAACAATCTGATGCAATTTTCCATAAAATGTGTGAAAAAAGGATATCTCTATATTATGTTGACGGGTTAATATATAAAAATCATCTCAAGATTATTCATATATGGTTTTCCTGGAAGATAAGTTTAATTAACAATAAAGTGATACTACCGGTACTTTTCAGCTGTTAATCGGTTGATCTTGTCGGAACTGGTCCATATACTTTACAATAACCCATCAACAGTCAGGTTAGCTTAGCCTAGATATTGATTTTTTTAAAATTGTAATAATGAATTAGTTTGTCACATAGAAGTCTACACCATATTCTAATTGAAAAGATTGAATTTGATAAACTCAAGACATATGTATAAATATTTAAACTGAAAGTCAAACCCCCTTAAATGGCTACCTTGTTATTTTTTAAATGGGTGGATAGAATTGGATTGACAAGGTGGTTCATGGTATAATGCATGGATAACAATTATCCATGACATGTCACCTCAAATCTCATCACCCATCCTCTATTATCATAACGGTTTAATTCCATATGTATAATCTTAATTTAACGGACAGGTGAGTTTTAAGGTTTGGTAAGTAGTGAGTGTGTGGGTTTTGATATATTCAACTGATTAGTAGTAGCAATAGTTAAAGGACCTTAAGGGTTTGCTCAATAAATACTCTCTTTTCACATACAATTTTCTAAATACAATTATTTACCCAGCCATTTAAAAAAATAAAAAAATAAAAACATTATCAAACATCTAAGTTAGGTCTAACTATAGTCCAATTTTCATATGAAGAACAGTTTAGAAAAAAAAAACATTTTTTTTGCTGTCAACATTGATAACATCTTACTTTATTATTAATAATATTATTTTTTAAAAATATTGATCATATATAACAAAAATGACAGTTGCAGATCACATGACTTGACATTTAAACACATTAAAATTGTTTTATTAACTTTTGTATCCTTAAAATTCTGGTCTTCCTTCCAAAATCCAATAGGGCCTACTGTATGTTGAGCTGTAGGACCTTAAAAAAAATTGCCTGAGAGGCCAAAAAAAAGGGGTTAATTTCTTAAAAAAAATTTTTATAGCTAACTTTCAAACTGAATGGTAAATATATGCTATATATACAGAAACTTTTAATTTCTTTTCTTAAAGGAACGGGACCTTCCTATTGATATTCACACCAATAAGTTGCTCGATTGGTTGATTAGTCGGAGACACTGCAATCGAGAATGGCAATCGCAGGTCCTTACAATCAGAACTAAAATCAACAATGCCATACAAGACATGCCTGTACATGAAGGCATTATGAAGCTGCTATCTGGTACCTGTAAGTTTCACATCTTTAAAACTTATAATTGGCTTTCCTTTCATTATTTGAATAAGATTTTGTTTAAGATTATTTTTCACAATTTATTTGTATCCTCCACTTAAATAACCCACTTTGGTGGCTGCATAGTTTTAGGGGGCTATTCTCACAATAGACTAGACCCCCCATGATGAGGAAATCATGGCTCAGTCCTGGTTACCTTTTCTTCACCTCTGACAAGACGTGTTTTGATCACAACTTGTGAATGTGTGGAATGCCAGGCCTCCACCGTGGTTCGGATCCCACGTTAAACTGTAGGTCCTCCATTTCATCTCACAATCACCCTATCATTACACATTAGCGTAAGTGCGTATAATCTGAATGGGTGGTAAGACGCGGTGCTAATAATAATAATAATAATAATAATAATAGACCTACATAAGCATATAACCCATATGGGTAGTAAGACATAGTGCTAAAAAATATAACATTTTCATTTAATTTTGGCTAATAACATTTTTAAAACTTTCATCAGTCTAATAATGTACATCTCATATACACTTAAAACTAATTATTTTTGCACTTTCAATGGTTCTACTATCTTCTAACTATTAGGCCTTAATTAGCTAGATACTTTAATATAATTTTACAATATGCCAGGGGCCTATTATCTTTTCTAAGGATATAATATTTATCAAATATTTAAGAATCTTACACATTAGGCAAGGCACTACTTTTTCGTAATAGTAACATGTTATATTTCTCTTACTAACGTTGATTGTAAATCTAGTTAATTACTTGTAAAATAACGCTTTTGTCTCGTAGGCCTCTAACATACTTATCTAATTAGCAACGGTAACAGGACTATGTACTTATTTGACAGCACACACTTTCTCTTCAAAAACGAATTGATAAATTAGCCTACTTTCAAGTACCTACCACATTAAATTGCCTATTTAGCTATGTTTAGTTTGATATGTTTTAGGTAAGATGCCACTGTAATTCTTTAGTTAATCTAGCGAACTGTTGTTATTGGAAATTTGCTTCTTAGCCAATTACTGTTGCCATTCCTTCTAACACCAGAAAATACAATGAGAGAGTGTATGCCAATGGTTCTATTGGGCAAAAGTTAGATATTGTATCGTCATGACCGGTCACCAGCTCATAAAGGATGGGAGTACACGCACACATTTAAATAATAGAGAAATGTTTACTATTTTATAACTAAATAATTTAATAACATGGTATATAAAATATACAATTATTTACAAAAGATGATAGTTGGTACATGGTAACTGTCAATGGGTAAACTACAATAACTTTACAATATTCTTGGACCATGCAGAGGTCTTAAGTTTAACAAAATTCTCTGATGAAAAACTGGACACAACTGTATGCTAGTCAGTCATTTTGTCCCTGGATGAACTCTGGGTCATGAATCGGCCGTTCATCCCTAACTGGAATTTACATGATCAGTACAGAAGCCATTGTCTCAAGACTAGGAATGTAATCCAAAGCTAGGCAGCCGTCCTAAGTTGCAAAAATTCCTGGTTTCAACTATGCACTTCTGTAGATGCACATTCTTCATTTTGAGTGTACACTCTGTTCTACATGATGGTCACTTTTTGGCTTCCAACAGTATGAAGAAATTAATTTAATAGTATGATCTAGATAAGCCTTACTTTCTTGGCAGCACATTATGAGCTGCTAATGCCTCACTTAATTATTTATCAAAACAAGGGTGCCAAACGATTGAAATAAAATTAACAGTATCTTTACCAAGTCAATTACACCACACCAAAATCATTTTATAGTGTTGATTCATTTATTTTATACTATCTCTCGCCTAGAAAAGATTTCATAATCAAGATTTTACACACACACAAAAGAATAAATATATATCTTTAGCCTATATATACATACAAACCTTTTTGCATTTCACATTATAAATATTCACACATATCTACCAGATCTTAGAATAATCATTGTGAACATTATGTTAGATTCTATATTTGATGGTATCAGAGTCTAATTGGCACAAGTTTTTTTTAGTACAGCGTCTTACTACCCCTTCGAGTTATAACTTATATACTAATTATGCTAATAGTTTTAGGGACTAGGAAGGTTATTTTAAGAGGAAGTGTACCTACATTTCCATGGAGGTAGAATGGAAAAACATCTTTGAAAAAACAATCTTAGTACACCCAACCAAGATTCAAATCTTGTTCGCCCCGTCTTAATCATTCTAGTCTACCGCAAGAGTAGTGCGTTAGACCATGCGGCCACCAAAGTGGCTAAGACTACTGTTGATGGAAAGGTTGAAGGTGGAATTCTGTCAAGAGTACATTGAAGGTGGTTTTAACATGTGATTCCTCAGGACTTACACCCCTCTTATTTATTATTATTATTTTCATTGGGTATAGTTTATTTCATCAAAGCCGTTGACTTGTCCAAGCTGAGCCCTTCAAGTATGGCCTATCATCAGCTTCCTTTTTAACATCCTAAAACTTCATCATCTCTCCTTGTTTGATGTCATAAATCAGTTGCATTTGTCATCTCCTTGGTCCCCTTTTCCCTTCAACTTTGCCTTATCATAATCTAATTCAATAATGATTTATACGTATGTACAATAGGTACTTATTTCCTAAATTTAATAAATACTCGAATAAATTGTAAAACTACTTCTCCCAAATACAAGGTTGGAATAACATTTTAAGTGTGGTAACCTCTCTGTGTGTTCTCTACGGGTGTGAAACGTGGTCTCTTGCTTTACATAACTAAAGAAAAATTTAAGGTTTTCAAAAAAACAAGGTGCTTAGGGAGATATTTGGTCCTATAAAAGGGATGAGGCTACTTAGGAGTGGAGGATCTTACATAATGATGAGTTACATACCCTGTACTAATCACAAGACATTGTTAGGATAGTCAAGTCTTGTATATTATGGTGGGCAGGAGATGCAGCACAAATGGGAGAATTTATAACCTTTTTCAGAGTCTTTGACAAACCTAATAGGAGCATACCATTGGGAAGACCTAGACACAGATCTGGAAGGTAATATTAGAATGGACCTTAAAGAGACAGGGTGTAGTGAGGTGGACTGTGTAGCTCAAAATAGGGATAGGTGGCGTACTTTTGAAAGTGCAGCAGTGAACTTTTGAGTTCCTAATGCCATAGAATAAGTACTCTTTCCTTTAAATTAATATAAAAAAAAAGCTCATTCTGGGTATTAATAAACATACACATTCCCTTTCCTTATTTCAGATATTAATTACTTTCATTGCAAGAAAATTGTTGACATCCTCAAAGAAACAGAAGCTGATAGTAAAAACTTTTTTGGTTCATACGGGTCAAAGCGAATGAAAGATTGGCAAGAGATTATTAAGCTTTATGAAAAAGACAACGTTTACTTATCAGAAGCTGCTCAAATGTTGATTCGAAATGTCAACTATGAAGTTCCAAGCATTAAGAAGCAAATAGCAAAATGTGAACAGTTTCAACAGGTAGGTCTCCTAATCATTTTCAGGTTTTGCCTCTAGAACAAATTTTTCTGATAAGTTACATTAGTTGGCAATGTATTTCTAAAATTATTTTTACTTGTTTTGATTTTTAAAACATTATATTTTAGTAATAGTACTGCTAACATACATTTTGTAAGTTTAACCCTTTAAGGAAAAAATTTAGACACTGGTCAGTTGAGAAAATTAATAAAATTGATCAGTCTAATTTCTAAACTGTCAAGCTCTTGATTTAATTGGTAGTATTTCGAGGTTGATATTTTAAACTTGGCCAGGAAGGCTGCACCAAAGGAGGATTTATTTGTATACATTTTATTTATAATTGGTTTTCCCTATCCCTCTCCGCATTGTGGGTCCATTTCCTCTATTCTAACTTCCTCATCTCATGCTTTTTGGTGTATTTAGGGTATGTTACGCCCATGTGCAGTAATTTATTTAAGCCCCTCCCCCCACTCATTTTCCCCTCAAACACCAACATCACTTTTCATCTACTCACAGCATTCACTAGCAGATATATAGTTGTGAAAACTTATTAAAAAATGGTAATTAATTTTATTGAAATCTGGCACATAAAAACTTAGAAATTTACAAGTTTATAAAATTATTACCGCACAACTATTTTACTATCCTACTGAAGTTCAGGGAATAAAAAGTCTGAAGAATATATAGTATTAAAAGAGCGAAAAATAATCCTTATTTAAGAAGCTTAATTAAGTTAGAGAAGTGGTTTTCTCCTAGCCTTAGCGTTTGCGAATAATTGATTACTTTGTCAAATTCCAGTTTCACTGTAACATCTGATTCTATGGCAAGAACTCCAAGATTGACGAGTCGATCTTGAGATTGGGCTGTTTGTAGATAATTTTTAATCCTTTTTAAACCTTTTTAAAGCTGAAAATGATCTTACAGCAGAACAGTTTGTTGCCGGAGTACAATTGCAAATCTTGAGTGCATTGTACATATTTGAAAAGTCGAGAACTAAACATATGCAGTGAAAGTACGAGAATTAAACATATGCATCGCTTGAGTCGATTTGCAGGTGCTGTGATCTCTCATAGACACGGAAGAATAGTTCTAAATTCTATTCTAACAAATGAAGAAAGATAGCTAACAGTTAACTCGTTTTTTATATATCACGCTAAATGCTACAAATTTGTTTTATAGTTACATTCAAGTGTGCTATAGTTTTCTCATTTCATTATTATTTTGCCGCCCCCAAACTTTGCCGCCCTGTGCAGCTGTACATGTTGCACTTACCCAAAATACGGCTCTGGACACCACCTCTTTGTTAAGAACTGTTAACATTGCTCAAGCTTCCTTCCTTGATCAATGTGTACCAGGGGGGCTATGGGTGGCTTACAAGATCCACCCCTTAAAACCCGCTTTGGTGGCCGCATAGTCAAACACGCTACTCTCTTAGTAGACTAGACTCACAATGACAGGGAGATAGAGGTTCAAATCTCGGTTGGGTGTACTGAGGGTAGTTTTTCTTGAAATGGTTTTCCACTCTCCTTCCACACACGTTACCTTAAACCTAGCATATACACACCACCCAGCTCCCGGTTGTTGATTCGTCATTACAAGGCCAAACCCTCATTTCACCCATGTTACATTTTTCGACCATGCCGGGAATCAAACATGTAATCCTTAGATTAGTAGGCATATATACTGTCAATTGAGCTATGGCATTGAAAAGCATTGGACACAAAAAATTCTTTAAATAAAGAAGAACTGATATTCGTTCTATTACTCATTGTTCCAATCAAACTTTTAGGAGGTCTCTAATTTCTCTAGAAAATATGCACACCTTGTTCTCCTTTCTTTATTTTATTTTATAGATTTTATATATATATATATATATATATATATATCAGTAACTGTTATGATCTTTTATTTGCTCTATTTAAGGAGTGTGACAAAAAAGTAGCGGACTATGGCAAGGCAGCAAACTCTGTCCGAGGAGAATTCCAGACAACATGCAAACAACTTGGGATACAGGGTCGTCGCATAAAACATGAGCTGGTGGAGAGGCTCGTTGAGCTGCCAGCCATCTATTCTAAGATTGCGGGCAACGCCAAGAACCTGGAGTCGGCCGCACAGTTTTATTCAGAGTTTGTCAAGTTTGTTTTAGGCAAGGAGTATCCAGGAGGCTGCATTCCTCTGTTAAAGTATCTAATCAGTAAGTTTATTTTGGATTGACCACTAATCTAATAGTTTTTTCATTAATATGAGCTTGATATCAATGGTAGAGTGGGCCACCTGGAGATGTAACGTTGGGCCGGTTTGATTTGGGCTGCCGCAACTATTTTAAACTAATATAAATATATTAATCAATCAGTAGTACATGACAATGCACCTAGGGACTTACTGAATTGTGTAGATTTGAATTATTTTTGCTATTGTTATCAATTTACCAAATTAGGATGTGTGTTTGCATACATATACACATGTGGGCCATATTAATGTATTTTTTAATAATATATTATATTAGTGCTATCATAATGAGAGGTAGTTAAACCCTGCTTCTAATTTATTTTGTATAAACGGATGAAGACACTTAATAAACTTCTTTTACTATCCTAAATGTTTAAAACTAATTAGTTTCGATCCACGCCAATACTTGGTTGTTTGTATATCTACGAGCAACTCGGCTCTTTTTATAAACCAAATAAAGAATCAATCAATCATTCAATTTAATTTTTTTTCCGAATTAAATTTTAAACAAAAGTTTCAGTGAATTTAAGTGTGAGATGCCCAGAATACATAATTTATGAACATATATAATCATCATGAACAGCTTCCAGTCACTGTTTGAGGCTGTTTGGAACATAAGCCTCTCCACTGCCTCCTTTCCTCCCACCACCTCTCTTCCTCCACCTTGGCCCAGTCCTCTCTCCTTTCCTCCACACTCCTCCTTACTCCCTTCATCCATCTGTCCCTTGATCTTCCTCTCATTCTCCTACTCCCCACCTCTATATCCAACATCTTCCTGGGCATTCTTTCCCTCTCCATTCTTCTCAACTGGCCATACCACCTTAGTTATGCCTTCCCTATCTTGTCCTGGATCTTCCATAACTATTCCTCTTACTCTCTCATTTCTCATCCTGTCAAATTTTTTCGCACCAATCTTTTTTCTCAGAAATCTCATTTCACTCGCCTTCATTTGTGAACATATATGATAACATTAAATTTAAAACCATCCTGTTTGTTGTTTATTGGTGTTGTTTATAAAAAAACGTAAAATGATGTATTTAGTTGTCTACACAAGTAGCGAGGGGAGGATCATTTTACAAACTTAAATATATCAATAAATACACCCAGTTATTGTCCAAGCATTTTTTCTTATTCCAGTAGAAAGTATAAACTGATCATCGATAATGTGGCTGAAAAATGGCCTTGGGATTAAATTAACTAATAATAAAGATTTAAATACTTCACCTAATCACATCAGATTACACTGAAACATATCTTTAGTGGTAGATATTAATATATGTTAAGGGTAGTCCTATTTGTAGTTCTGGTCCGTTTGGAAACTGCCAGTCCACCCACTCCTGCTTAGTACGTGCTATAATGTAAATAATTTCATAACATATTTAAGTCAAATCAGAATGTTGTTTTAAAACAAAGGCATTTATGGGGTAGAAGGGAGGTGAAGGGTGCTTATGACAAATAAACCAATGAGGAATGAAAAGAGAAAGAAGCTCATCTTGCAGATGCGTAATATTTCTTATTAAGATTCTCGCTTTCCATAATCGAAAATATTGGCTTAGCCATTAGGCCATGCGTGAGGGTGTCTTTATAATTGCGTAAGTTTGGAGTGCACCAATATGACAGTATGTTGAATTTAATGTTCGAAAAGGTCTATGTGTCGTTAACAAATATTTTCAAATAGTCTTATATATCAAAACGGTAATAATATATAATATTAATTTTGTTCTTATTTGGTCAAGCCTTTAATGTGAAATAAAGGTGATAATTTCTCGCGCATGTTGTATCTTTAACAGAGAATGGCAACACCTCGACGTACCAGTGGGTGCATAAAGAGCCACCTCTGTCAATCGAGGAACCGCCGCTTAACATCAAATTCGATGATGAACCAGAGGATGATGCAGCAGGAAACAGTGGAACAGTAAGATATAGGATTTTAAATGAAAACAAAACGCTCTTGTGAAATAAGGATGTAAGGATACACTTGTATATAATAGGTCTACACAATAGATGCAACCCATTCATCAAATGTTAAAAGTTAAAATTAAATTAAAATAGATTAAATCATTAAATAAACTACGCATTTAAAATTTATTGCTTGTAATACCAAACCAATAATTAACTCTCTTTAGTTTCTGGTAGCATTTGAATACTTTTGACACAACTCTTTTATTATGAAGCCTTTCATAAGCAATTTTTTTTTTACTTCTCTTTTCACATATCTTAAATATCACATTTCAGATTGATTTTGGAGATGATACAGGTGACAGTATTGACTTTGGAAGTTTGGGGGATGCAGATGCTGCCAACATTGATTTTGGTGACGTAACTCTTGAAGGCGAAGGAGATATTGATTGGGGTGGCATTGAAGTTGTGAACCCATCGGCTGGTGATGGAGCGGGGACTGAGGTTAGTGAACCCGTTGAACTCGTAATAATTATTTAGAGTATCTAGTTCAAAAAATTAGATTTATTAGCACTCATAGATATCAATAAGTGTGGGTCTAAAGCCTGATTCAGACGTTCACCGAAAAATGAGAGCTGAATCTCCTTGAGTGTTGAAGCAATTGACACGCTAGCCAAAATATATCAAATATATTTAGACTCTTGATTCATTGCAACACAAACTAGAAACAGCTGAGTACTAATTTATTTTATTTTCTAGTTGATGGACAGATCTTTAAGAATAAAATCATGATGAATGTTTTTTTAATTATTTTGCTGTGTGAGAAACAAACCAAAATAAAACAAGAACGACACACTCGCTTATGTTTTAACAAGTTATTTCAAATCTCCTCACACCTGTAGATGTAGTCAGTCTACAAGCTTGGTCTAAAGAGTGTGCTAGCCTCTTGCTTTGTAGTATTCATGCATTCTGATTTAACTGGTTGGTTTAGGTGCTTGCGCACTAACTGTGATGGTTGGTTTTGAAATTTGATTGAGTCTCCCAAGCTGGTGTCGTGCTGAAAAAGGAAAGCTAAATTTATTTCAAGTCACACTGAAAATACAACACTGATGAGGCTGAAATATTTTGATTGGTTTATTGCTCATCACAAGATTACCTTAGCTGATTAAGCCATTGTATGATATAGTCCAATTTTAATTAAATGGTCCTTATCTAACGGAGAAGTTACAAGATCTACTTTCACATACTCATAAATCAATCCATGTGATGTGCAGCTGTCACTTTTGATAGATATCGTTGCTTATAAAATAACACTAATAAAATAGTAATATATCTCTATAAGGAAAACCTCTTTTCGCTTTATGAGGTAATTGTATCATATTTGAAAGAAGGTATAGGAAAGGTGGATATAAACATATAAAAGGGATGTTTAAACACAATATGGTTTTTACAATGAAAAGAACACAGCATTTTAAAGTGTGGACAGTGTTCTTCTTTTCATTGTAAAAGCCTTATTGTGTTCGGCCCTTTTATATGTTTCTATCCACCTTTCTTGTACCTTCTTCCAAATATAATGCTAATAAAATAGTAAAATATTATTGTTTGCTACAAAAATAATAAATTTTTGCCTTTCAAAGATTTAAAACCTCTCCCACATAACATCTTTGTTGTATGTAATGATTTTGGAGCACATCACACAGTTAATGAAGGTGTTCTAATTAAGTTATTTTCTTTCTTTTTTTATCATATAGTCAGGCTATATTCTTCCCCCTCCCCATCAAACATATATACTAGTATTTTTTCCTTTTTTCTTTAGGAGATAGACTTCAACATTTCCTTGGAAGAATCTGGAATAGTGGTGGAATCTTCTGGTCTAGAAGGAGGTGTTGCCAAAGGGAAAGAGGCCTTAACAATCTTGGACAACCCTTCAACAAGAAACACTCTCATTGATGAAATCAAAGAAGTAATTCCAAAACACTAGTGTGTATGCAGAATCAAAGACTTGAAAAAGATACTATACAAATATAATTGAGAGATTTGAAAGCAGATATGACTTAAAATAATTGCATGTGTGTTGATAGTTAATAGTCAGTTTGGTATTGTTTTGTCAACTTTTTATGGTTCTTATGAGCTGGAAAATAATGATATGAATAACTTTACCTCATAACTATAGCTCTTTTCACGTTTTGAGGTACATTTTGTTATACGTGGAAGAAGGGGAGAGAGCTATTTAATATATTCACATCCTATATTCATTTCCTGTGTTTCTCCTTTATGTTAATTGTTTCTTTTACTTGTTCCTACTTATGTGTACTTTCATTACTGAACAATTTCCTTCATCCCTCTTTTGTTTTCTGGTTTCCTTTTTTTTGGAAGCTGTGTCCAACATGTCACACTCCTTCCAGATGAGTTATGATAGAGACCTGCCTCGATGGCGTAGTTGGCAAACGCGCTAGTCGTGTTGAGCCCGACTGCCGAGGACGGGGAGATCGAGGTTCGAATCTTGGTCGAGTGAACTGGGGGTGGTTTTTCACAAATGGTTTTCCACTCTCCCTCCACGCAAATGCGGGTTCACTTCCTGTATTCAACCTTCCCAATTCCTAATCCATTAGCGTAATTAGTACTTAAGCGTATAACCCGAACGGGTAGTAAGACGTGGTGCTAAATAATAATAATAAAGTTATGATAGAATCATATCTAGGTTGATGGTTTGAACAGTAATGTTCGATTTTCTTTAAGAGAGCCATTACCACTTTGTCCAGTGGCAGTGATATAAAGTGTAAACTGCGTTCTTGTTTTTATCGTATAAACCATATTGGTTTAATTCCCTTTTATTTATTTCTATCCTTTTTTGTACCTTTTTCCACATACAACAAAATTTACCAGATGAAAGTAAGTTCTTTTTCGCTGAGTTAAAGCTTTATAACAAAAATTAAAATCAAAGATTATTTTCTTTCTAAAAAAGTGATCCAGCATTTTAGTCTTTGCCAGTTTTTCTAGTAAAAAATACTAAATATTTGTTCTCTAGTTAGAGTCATTCCTGAAGATTCGTCTCCACGAGATGCGCTCGTCATCTTCAGGTGACCTACTCTCTATGAGCCTACTACAGGATGCCCCTACCATTCTGCAACTTCAGAGCACAGAAAGTGGAGAGAAAATGCTGTCAGATTTGCAAGGAGCTCTGACTGATATAACAGATCAACGCACCCAGCATCTCCACAACATCAAAAATTCACCAAAGTGAGCTCTACTTTACCTATACTATAAATTAAAGAAAGCTCAGTGAGTCCTATTAAAGGTTCAACTTCTGAACCATGAGAAGCAACAAAATTTGAAAAGAAAAGGATATTATTATTTTTTGTTTAGAAAATACATTCACTGTTAAGGTGGAAAAATAAAATCATCAATGCATCATGACTTGTTGAAATGTGGGTTTACCCTATCACAGTGATGACTTAATGGCTGGGGACTGGATTTTGTGCCTGTCCAAGTCTTAAGTTAGATTATAAGGCATATGAAGCTATCACAGGCTGGAAACAGTAATGGATGTAAATTTAATGCATTACTTGTCACCAGACTCAAATAAATTTTACTTTAAAGCTGTGTATTTTTTTTTAATACCAAATATCTGGATCCAATAAAAAATGAAAACATGATAGAAGGGCAAAGCTTGTACAGTTAACAGAAAAAAAAATGTTGGTCTAAACATTCTCATTTGAAACAGAGCACATCACAGTAATATTTAACATTTGAAACAGAGCACATCACAGTAATATTTAACATTTGAAACAGAGCACATCACAGTAATCTTTGACATTTGAAACACACCACATCACATTAATCTTTGACATTTGAAACAGAGCACATCACAGTAATCTTTGACATTTGAAACAGAGCACATCACAGTAATCTTTGACATTTGAAACAAAGCACATCACAGTAATCTTTGACATTTGAAACAGAGCACATCACAGTAATCTTTGAAGTATGTCAGGCAGGCTCTCTTCAGCAGAAGAGAGTAGGATGCTGTGTTGAAGGTTAATATTATTGCTTGGATCTTGTAACTGTCTATTTCGTTGTCTGGACTCTTGGGTTTATAGGTAATAGAATTTTAAACGGGACGAACTTTTAAAAAATACAAACTTAATTTTTTGTGGCCAACTCATTATTTGACCTTATTATTAATAGGAGTGTGTGAAGCTTCGAAATGTCCAAGTCAAAGTTTAAATCTCCACTGATCTAGAGTAGTAGAGAAGATGGTGTCTTTCACATTCCTGGCTTCATTCTCTCTTTCTAAGGCAAATGTGGGTACATTGTTTTAAAATTCATCCTACTTTTCCTTAAATTTGTAGCTGATAGCCAGTATTGGAACTGGACTCTTTACATCCATTACTGTTTCCAGCCTATGGTCTGGGTCAGTTTTTTATTCAAGCCATAATTATATTTTCCACTACCAGCTGGGCCTGTTGCTTCATATAAATTTTAATCCAACCTAAGACTAGGACAGGCACACCATCCAGTCCCCGACTGTTAATTTATCAATGTGAAAGGGTAAAGCCATATTTCACCAATGATACATTTTTTGGCCATGTCGATAATTGAACCCGGGACGCTCAGCTCGGTAGGCAGACACCCTACCGACTGAGCTAAGGTGTCGGATTGGCACTGAACTAAAGTATACTAAATAAAAAAATTATGATCTTATAAGTGAATTAATCTAACCAATAGTAACCCCTAGGTTTACCCATAAAAAATGTTTATGAAAAGATGTAGACTTAATTGGAAGATATTATGTTTAAAGACTGTAGGGTGTATTATATGTCTTAGATACGTTGATATGCTGGCCAATTCATTGAAACAGAAGCTGGCCGCTGCTGAGAAGTTGGTAGCCTCCCAGGAGGTGGTCAGACAGAGGAGGAGTGAGGCTCATAGTGAAGCCAACACACTCAGACCTAAACTTAAGCTTGTCATCGATAAGACCAAACAACTGCAGGCGGAGGTATTTACTATAGAGACTTACTTAATCTAAAATTTGTCTAGCACAAAGCCACAGAATGTTAATCTACCACTTGATGGCGGAAAAACATAAAATTAACAGCAAATCGAGAATAAAATTTGGATCCATAGACATTATATTGGTGGATACCTTTATATTAAAATAAGTTGTAGGGTGTATTTTTTAATTTTAATTTTGACTTACCATTGCTTGCCACTTAACAAATAGGCTACACAAAATTGTCTATAGCTTTCTTTCAATTGTATTATTTTGTTTATTATGTTTGTCAACCTGGGTAGCTTAAACAAAGACACTTTAAAAGAACAATATTTTCTTAATTTCTTATATATAATACATGTTTATTCTTTAAGAAAAATGATATATAATATTAAACTGGTTTTAATTTTCTTATGCTATCATTGTACTTGTTATTTAATTTGTAAGTAAATGCTGATGACACAAGTGTAAACAAAGAAAAAGTCAAATATTTGGATTCATTGAACGAAGAAGGTGAGACCTAAAGTCTGCTCCTATTCTTGTTAATCTATTTAAAGGCATATGGTTAAGATGAACCCCCCCTAAAAAAAAAACAAGCAACTAAAGATATTTTTGTTTCAGATCCAGCAAGACATTTCGAAGAAGTACAAGGGCAGACCTGTGAATTTGATGGGTGGAGTTAACACGCTATAAATTGTGGCCTTCTTCATAGATTCTCTATTTTAAATAACATTTGTAACATTTGTTAATATTTTATAAAATTAAATATATCATCATCATCATCATTACAATCATCACCATCACCATAAATTGTTTCCAGCCTGTAGTTGGTTCAGTTTAGTAAAATGCCTACATCTTCCTCTATTCTTCCACCATTCTTTTCCTTTCACTTACACACTTTCTGTTATCTGCTCCTCCCATCTCTTTATTGGTCTCCCTTCTATACTTCATTTCCATCATTCTCTCTGGTATTCTCTTCTTTAGCATCCACCTTACATGGCCATATGATTTCAGCCTTGCTTCCTCTACTATCTCATGTACTCCCTGTACACTCACTCTTGCCCTAACAACTTCATTACTAATCCTGTTTCTCCTCGTCACAGCTAACATTCTTCTCTCACAAACTTCATTGATGGTATTTATTGTCTAAAACCCGTATGTAATTTAACAAGGTACAACTTTCAATTAAATCCAGGGGAATAGAGTTTTGTAAATAAATAAATAATAATTTTATGACAAATTTTTATTTGTGAAACCCATATTGTGTGTCAAAGATAATTATTAACAATACATGATAATACCTAAAAAAAATTTCCAGGCAAATACATACCTCGTATATATGTTTAAAAGGGGGATAGCCAGCACATTATAGACCGATACAACTAGATTCTTATATGAAAAAAATACCTTTTAGATTGTTCTTTGTAAGAAAATTGGGCTATACCTGTGTGATGCTAGTATTGACACACTTATTACATACAAAAACACATTTCACTCTAGCTTTCAAAATCCACAAATGGCATCCTTGTGGTGGGGATGTATGGAATATGAGAAGATGTGAGTGTTTTTGCAGTTTTTATAGCAAAAGCTTCTATTTGCTCATAATAAATAATTTAATAATAAAGTGAATGCGGTTGGAATGAGATATCTAAGAAATATATGTGTAAAACCTCACATTGGCAGAGTAGATAATGAATGGGTGCCGAAGGAGTGCGGTTTGAAAAGGGAATCAAAAAGGTCATTGTGAAAGAACTGTCTTTAAGTTTGGGCACGTTGAGAATATGAGAGTGGATCTAGTGATCAAGCAAATATATGAAGCTAGAATGTGTGGATCAAAAGGAAGGGGTAGGCCCTGTAAGACATGGCTAAATTTTGTAGACTAATGTTTGAAAAAGAGAAACATTAAAGACTTTTATTAATAATGAAAGAGAATGGATGACTCGGTGTTTGGATATTGTTGAAGCAAAGGGAGGATGCTAGTGAGGCTGCATTAAATGCAGAGTTGTTTTTTGAGCTTTATGCGCGTTTTCTTCCCTACACCATAAGGGAACGGCGTAATTAGGTTTGTGTGTATGTATAATAATTATAGTCCTATAATGGAATTACCTAAAAATAATTTTTTCCTGCATAATTATGAACCCCTTTATTCCCAGCGGTCCTCTAGTGGACATAGCTTCCACTTGGTGGTCCTCTACCACCGAAACATTTATAAACACTGGTCTAACGTTTCACCCTCAAATACATTCCACATAATGTTTTCCTCCCGTTTTCCCTCATTTTCATTCAAAATA
>CABFWO010003072.1:85670-98346 GCA_902155825.1 Timema genevievae | reverse complement strand
AATCTGTGCCGGGACCGAGGATTGAACCCCGGACCCTCAGCACAGAAGTCTGACACCTTACCCCTAGACCACCAGGTCACCTAACAGAATTTATACATGATTTGATTGTGTTAGGTACCATTCACATCCAAAGGAAAAATTTTATACGTTAGTGCCCATTTACTTTAAGGGTACAGAGAAAAAGAGGAGAGAGTTCGATTTTATCTCAAATCGAGTTAGTACTGCCACCTGTTAGACAATAATGAGACTTTTTTAAGGCACTTCAGATTATGGGTAAAAGAGGTCTCTTTCATATATAAGTTAATTGAAAAATAATATTCGCAGGGCTGCTTATGGGGTTTGAGATTAAAAAAAAGTTATTGTCATGGAAGATGTGTGTAATGTAACTTTACCCATTTCCCTCCCTCTTCCCTTCACTTTTAATACTAAAGGGGCAGAGAGCTGATACTTCCAAAAATCTTGCGTTATTTAAGACGTGTTTTATTAATTAAAAATATGGCTCACTCCAACATGGAGGTGACAGGTACTAGCATGTATGTCTCTACGGGATTAAGAACCTTACATTTTAAGTTTTATGACTCAACAAAAATTTATGAAAATATTAAATTTGCTCATTTTCAACGAAATTTCACGTGAAAAGCCACCGTAAAAAAAAAAAAAAGTAGTCCTGGAAAAATACACCTTCACTAGCAGAAGGGAATAGAAAAAAAACACATGTGAAAAAGTTCACGTTACACAACCAACCAAGATTTGAATCTTAACCCCGGCAATCAATTCCATTATGAGTCAGACATCTTAGACTGCACTACCATCGATGGGGGTAACATTGTGTGTGGATAGCCTATTGGATTTGGTGAGAAATAGTTTAAGCTGGTAAGGTTATATTAATGACAAAAAATAATTATATTCGTAATCACTCAGTGAATGCTCATCATTTCAATTATGTTTTCAAATTTTGATTTTTATAATACAATATATTCAGTCGTTGATTTCAAATTGGCATGGTAATTAAGTACAAGTATCTAGCTTAAAAAAATATCAAAACAATATTTTACAACAATTTTTATAATATGAATCCTCTTGGAGAAAATTATAAAGTTTCACTTTTGATAGCACACATTTTTTATTTAATGAGTACTAGCTACTTTGTGACTTTATATATGTTTTTTGTTTCCTTAATGCAGTGGTGCACCCAAAGGGGGGCAAGCGGGGCATTTTCCCCTACCAATACAGCAAATAATATCAATAAGATTTTACATTATATGAAGAAGCAATGAAGATGTGTTGAATGTAAAGGCTACAGTTTAATACCACTTAATATTAAACAAAAAATACACCACTAAACGCATTAATTTAAAGTGCCTTCGAAATCCCCAATTGTAAAAATTAAATAAATAATATATTTGAAACATTGTAAGTGAGATCATTTACATTAATAAAATCACTGCCCTACGCTACCTTAAGAAAACCCCTACAAATATCATTTGAAGGCATATATTTTTTTGGCTCATGGCAGTTAGGGGGTTGTTCCCTTTGATACCCTCCCACCTCCCATAATTTCCTCTAAGATATCTCATTTTGGCTTGATCGTATGCCCACCCGAAAATACATTTCTAGATGCGACACTGCCTCAGTGAAATATTTCCGCACCATTATCCTTGGTATTACAAATAACATTGGAATCCTATTTTCTCAAATATATGTATACTGGGTTCAAATATTGATTATATTTTTCAAGCTAGAATATACATGAGTTTAAACTTTCCTCTAGTCAAGAGTTTCCGGGATTTGAACTAGGTGTGCCTGAGGAACAGATACATATGTTACTAATGTCGATTTACACGATTACGCTTCTAAGAACCACTATTGATATCACTGCCCCTAAAAGAACTAATTCAAACAAAACTCTAAGACCAATCAGTGATTCGTCAACTTTACCACACACTTATAACAAGTAAAAGGAAGAAGGCAACTACCATAACATGTTTTAATATGTTAAAACTTTTTTTAATCAATTTTATTATTAATAATTTTATTGAAATGTTCAAACACATTTAAATTTACATAAATTATGTGATTTAATCAACGTCTATGCTCATATTTAAAATTGAGACCAACTTGCGATATAATATGAACTAATATAAACATATTTTAATGTACTTTTGACTAACTATAGTAACGATAATGATCATATATATCTAATACTTTTGTTCGTCCAGTCTATATGAGAAATCTAGTGAATGCATGTAATTAAGATTCATTCAACAGAAGCATTTAATAAACTAGGAAATACGATCCATAGGCCACATAACAACATTTTATGAGGTTGATTTCGAAATATGTCATTGGAATTGCGTTGCATTGTAATTCACGTCTAGAGAAAGAAACGTTACCATTGGGAATTTAATTAGTTCTGATAACAGATATTTTTAGTTTAGTTTATATTCGCGAGTTTTGGAGCAAAGTCAATACGGTATCCAATGGAACTATCAAGATACTAACAATTTTAACCAATCGACATATTCTTAACTAGTACTCTCATAGGTATTGTTTTACAATATGAGAAATATATTTTTATCTTTTTGTGTAGATTATTCGAATAAATACTATATCAACAACAAAAAAGTTAAACACTTTTGAGGGATAATGAATAAAGTTAAATACTGCCTTGTGCAAGATTTTAGATCCAAACACTTTCGAGTGCATGTTTTAGAGCTAAACATTGTTGAGTGCATATATGAACAATTAATACTGCCAAAAGAAGGTTGGTGTAAAGCAAGGTTTTGATAGAAAGAATCTTTAAAAAAATATAAACATATTTGTGCAGCCAAAATTGATAACATTTTACTATATAAGCGTTATTTTATATGCGCTGATAATATCTATCAAAAGTTACAGCTGCAGATCAAACGACTTGAAGTGTGAAAAAAAATCCAGCCGATTATATTTTATATATTGCAATCAAATTTCTTTATTATTAAGAGTTCTCAGACACGCTTGTGACTGACAACATTATGAAGGTATTCTAATATAGGTTTTATTTAATTTATTAAATTTGGCTAAAAGCAAAGATGTATTGATAGAACTAATCCCCTGCATAACATTTTATATTTTAGTTACCAAATGATTTTAAATTGATATCAATTTGACCGAATTTTTAAGCTTGTACACATATTTTAGTATTGATATTTTATATTAGATCAATAATTTATCGAACCATATATTTTAAAATGGCTATATTTTAATTTGTTTCTCTCTCCCCATGTTAATAAAATATATTAATGTAATATTAGCAAAAATTAATAATTATAATACGATTAGAATTTATTTACAAAATATAAATAATACCTTCTCATTTCTAAATAAATCCAACTGTTTTAATTAATAGGTAAATTTCCTTTGGCTTATATACTGGAATTATTTTATCATGGAAGTTATTTGGAGAATGGCAGGCTGGTAAGTTTTGTTTTTGTTAAAAGTGAACCTGTCCAATTCATTAAATCTGTTGCTACACCATGAGGACATAACTCATATTAAAACTTCACTTAAAATAATCACCACGCGTTACCCACTTTGGTGGCCGCCTGGTCTAAGGTGTCACTCTCGTAATAGACTGGATTTCTAATAACTGGGAGGTCGTGATTCAATCCCGGTTGGGTGTACTGAGGATAGTTTTTTCCCAAATGGTTTCCCACTCTCTCCACGTAAATGTGGGTACACACACTCTAAATTCTACATTCCTCATCCCTAGCCCGTTTTTGTAACTAGTACATAGGCTTATAACCTGAACAAGAGTAAGGCGTGGTGATAAAAAAATTACCACGCACATTTATAACATATAAATGATATTCAATCCATAAAAATAATATGGATTATGAATAGTACAGTTAAAACTGTAGAAATATATTGTGTGTGAGAGAGAGGGATATTGGTCATATAAATTCTTCGTGCTCGAAAAAAATTCCCGTTGGATGCATATAAACTGAACAGGTAGTAGGTAAGACGCGGTGAAAAAAATTCTCGTTTCATCGTCTCTTTAACGTAATACCAAGGGACGAAAAACCTCCCACGTAATTACATACAGTATTTGAAAGCATGTTTTCCTATTCAATTCACATGAGCTATCTTCAAAAATTTAATTTCAGTCAGCTGTAACAAGGCTTTGTTCAGACGCGTGTATAGTCTTACTCAAATAAAAAATATCCTAATATCCACTTTAGTCAAAATAGTTATCATAACATAGTAATTATTCTATTTGCAAAGTCTTGTATTTTAAAATCTAAAGCGTTGTTTTCTCTTTAAATCAAATTATATTCATAATACTGTAACTTAATTTCGAAAATAATTTTTCACTAATTATGTACTTGACCCATTGAAAATTTCTTCTGGGATGAAATGAATCTGAAAAATAAATACTATAATATTAATTATATATAAATAAATATTAATTTGTTTGATCATTAATTTTTCAGGAATTTAACTTATCCACTAATTAGCTCTTTAAAGTTCTTAAAGAAATACTTTTTTATAATTATTATGTAACTCCAGCTAACACAATAAAATTTGTATTTAATTCCAGTCATAAATAATTTTTTGTACACCATATTGTTAAAAAAAATAGATTCCATTATTTTTTTTAACGTGTTAGAGAACAACTTAATAAATATTCTTCTAAACTATTTTTGACTATCCTTTAACGTAGGTTCATTTAGTAAAGGTGGTATGCCTCTACAATAAAATTAACTTTTAATATTGATATTTAAGTAGTACAAATAATGTTTTGATTTGCTTTTTACTTTTATTGAAGTCTTTTATTATTTTACACCGAGAATAATATATACTAATTTAAAATTATTGAAATATAATAAACATACCAACTTTTCTTAAATTAAAAAATCAAACTATAAATAAATACATTTTTATACATGATTATACTACATTAGTGTGGGACGTGACTTCATATTTATTTTGGCTTGCCCTGAGATATCCATGAAACAATACAACAAAACAAACCTGTTACAAACAAAATCAACAGGGACTACAACGGTTGGTCGTTGGTGGTTCTCATCAGAACAAAAATGGCGAAAAAAACACCACTTACAAAGCTTGGTCACAACCCTTAGTTAACCCTCTAGTTATGTTTATAAGTCCGCATTGCGGTTATATTAAGATTATTCAACTTGCTTCGCGGTTTTTAAACGCATTGACGTTGTTCGTTAAGTAGTTTTCATTACGTTATTCATGCATGTACCGTAATGTAATTTGAATCACTCATATACAGTTATTTTCGACATAACATTAGCAACATTATTCGATATTTTATGTAACCGCATATATAATTTAATACACTGAAGAGATGGATTTTTAAATGTTTGAATTATTTAAATCTGACATTTCAATCACTCTTATATAAACTAACATTATTTAAATTCGACTTTTCAATCACTCTTATATAAACTAACAGAGAGTTTTACGTTGTATGTTATAAGAATGTTAGCTGCCAGTGGTTTTAGCGTGTGTTATTTTTCCAAGCTATGACTACATTTTAAATTAAATCCTAAATATATTATAGATTTTTCTGTAAAGATAAAGTGCCTGCAGATCTTTTTAAATTTGCAAATACTTCGGTAACATATACATTTATTAATAAGCTTTCACATATGATTTAAAAAAATCAGAAACGTCAATAAACTACATATTGATTTGAATTCACATCCCATTTTAGTTTGAAACTGTTTGCAAATTACTTTTTTAATACCATCTTACCACCTGTTTGGACTATCTGTGTTTAATTATAATAATGGGGTTGGGATGAGTGACGGAAATTGTGTTGAATGATAGTGAGAAATACTGCAATTTAGGAAATAACACCTGGTCGGGATTTTAGCCCTAGCCTTTACATTACCAGAAAACTAACCTAGATAAGCTTAGTGTTTAGTCTACGTGTTTAACGATGGGGGAGTGTTTGAGGCTATTTGTGAAGCTTACGTAATTTTTAAACATAAGATATAGAATAAGGTAGCTCTTTGTATAAAATAAAACCAAAGAAAATATTCATAACAATCATCCTGTTCCAATATTTATTGTGTAGTGGAACAAATATTTTTTTTTACTTTAATATATTTTCTTATGTTTACTGTACTGTACATTTATCGATGCATAGTTTTCGATGAATAGTATATTTTAAATGATTGAATATCCAACCGCAATTAACCACATTTATTTTACTCTGCAGTATTCAACTACAGTTCACTTTTCAAAGTAAGAATATTATCTGTCTGCTAAAAACATTTAAAGTTCTCCTTTCATGTATGATGCATCTTAGGTCGTTTACAAAGTATGATGTATACATCCATCAATTAGTTCAAAAATTAAAGTGGGGACACATTCAGTATGACTAAATACAAAAAGTGTTATTTCTCTTTTAATAAAAATGGTTAAAAGGATTACTAACGCTACATAAGGTCATGCACGCAACCTGAAACAAAGATAAATTCAACCTTTTCCTTCATTGAGTGTACAACACCCGCACATAAATCTACCATTCTCTCCCCCCACCCCTCTTTTTTCCCTGTGGTGGGTGAGTCGGTTCAGGGCACTGCTGTGGTGTGGATCGATACAGAAAGGCTACCCTCTTATTTTCTCCACAATTACCCTCACTCTCCACTCCTTCCCACGACGACGGGCCCGCTCGCTGATCGCTTCAATCCGCACCGTGCCTGGAATATAGCGGCCCTCCTCATCCATCGATACTATCATATCACGTCCAAGGTACCCGCCCGCCACTCATGTCCTTCTCTCGGCTTGGATCACCCGGGGCTCGTGCCCATTGTCAGCGTTACCGGGCTAGCCTTTGTGCCAGCCCTTTTTCTTCCTTCAAGTCTCCTCAGTCAATTGACGTACAGTCCCTTCACTAAGAATTAACTGTGTGTGCCACAGCAACGTTGGTGAGCACATGGACCAAGACGTAAGAACCTCGTTTGCTCTGGGCTGCTGGTTGGTGAGAAGAGCGGTGTTTGAATCCTGGCTGGGTGAATTAAGGGTAGTTTTCTAGTCTCCCTCCACGAAAATGCGGATATATTTCCTCTAAACTTTACCTTACCTATCCCTTCCCCTTTATAAATATAGATATATAAATTAAGTATGTAGATATCCCAGACTGGTAGTGAGACTTGGTGCTAAGAAAACAAAAACTATGTCTATACAGGATACTTTTTATTTTACCAACAAAACAGCTGTGCTTCAACATATTTGTAATATAATATCACTAAAAAGAAGCAGCTAGTAGACTATTCACAATAAGTTTATTCAAAAGTTAGGTTTTTCTAAAGAAAGATCAAAATACTGCACAAGAGAGGTGGTTTAAAAATATCCTATCGAGTTGTTTAGTAGGTTAATTTACAAGCAATATATTTCAAAATCTTTGGAATTAAAAAAAAATTATAACAAATATAAGCACGATTCAAAGTTTGGGTTTATATGGGTTTATGATACGTTGTTTCGATTTTCATTTGATTGGAGTGCATAAAAACAGGCCTACTCTATCTGCTCACAGCTCACAAACTAACTTACCCAAGGATAATGCGCCTAATATAACTTTAACGGCTAGATATTTTATAATTTTATTGCAGGACGAGCCTATCTACTAATTGAAAGGGTATAAGAAGTTCCTGTTTGGGCGTTTACATGGTGGGGCGATGTATTATAAAGAATTACTTTATGTTGAAAAATAGTAAGAAAATAAATAAAAGGTTTGAATAATGCTTGTGATTTTTTGCGCCAGGTTCTACCACTTTTCCGGACTGTTTGTATTTAGTTAAATTGATGAGATTATATGTACTAGGATTTGTGGGGAAAACCATTTAGAACAAACTACATTCAGTAAACCAACCAGGATTAAAACCCAAACCCTCCCATAACCAGCAAACCAACCAGACTAGCTTGGAGTTTGGTCCGCGTGCCTCCCAATTGCGGTTAATATTACGTGCTGCGTTTTCCCGTTAGTAATTACTCGTATTCTAGCAGTACTTTTCTTTTTCTTTTGGCACCACGTCTTACTACCCGACCTGGATATATGCATATGTATGGCTACTAATTACGCTAATGTGTTGTGGATGAGGCAGGTTGAATTTAGAGGAAGTGTTCCCGTTTTTGCGTGGATAGAGAGTGGGAAATCAATTTTTGAAAAATACCTTCAATACACCCTAAACGGATTACAGCCCCGATCTTTCCGATCTCGGCAGTCAATTATATTGCGAGAGTAACGCCTTAGACCATTCGACCACTGAAGTAGGTAATTATTCTATAATTTACGCAGTGGCTCGGTTTTGTGTTCCGGTGTGACAGTAGCTCTATTGCTGTAACATAGTATATTCTGACTCAATCAATGGACGCGCCACCCGTAGGTTTTGTCTATCACGTGAGGCATTGCGTGTCGAAGGGTGTTGCCCCAGGCAGTGAATAAAACAGCGGCACACCGTTGGGGATTACCCTGTGAATGTGAGTCAGTCGATTCTCCCATCAGTGATATTCCTCTTTCTCTCTCTCTATCTCTCTCTCACATCCACGCGCCTGCGCACACGATATAATCACGTCCATAGTTTCTTCGCAACGTGGATAGGCCACCATTTGTCGCGTTGTCCACTTCTCCTAATGCAATTCCCTTAATGCGCACTTCTCTTAATGGGTGCCATCTACTTGCTTACGTCTTCCTCTTACGTGTGTACCCCATTACTCCCCCAAATCCCAATGTGATAATCCTTAAAACGCAGACTTGTGACATTTGACATTTTAGTGGACCTATTATTTTTTTCTAAAACGCGGTATTTTTTTTTAATGATTCCCCTACATGAACGTAAAGATTCCGCTAAGCCTACTTTAGTTTTAGATAGTAATGGTCAAACATAGAAAAATAAAAATCAAAATATAATAAACTAAGTTTCTATTACGGTATGAATCCTTTTTGCACTATTTCCCTCGTCTGATTATTAATTTTCCAATATAAAACAAATGAAATACAATTTGATTGACAAAGTCAGTGTTGGGGAACCTGCTGTAATTGGAAGGAAGCTTCCCACGTCACTTTGTGGATTCCTCGTAAGGCCACACACAACGTGTGGAATAAGTTTTTATAGATCGATAAGAACGTTTAGTTTTTTTAATATTATACTTTAAAATTAATAATATTTTAAAATTAATTCACATCCATGCCGTTTTAGAATATATAGTTTATAAACAATGAAGATATATGTTTCACATAATATGTAAAAAGGTTGCACCAAACAGCTCAAAAGGCCGCAGATTTCTCATTCCTAGACAAACTAGAGTGCGTTAAAAAAAAGAGGTGTAATAAACAATAATGCTTATGAGTGTTTTAAACACGAAACACAAATCAGTGAACATGCGGACAAAGGCTGCGTCCGTCTTGTTTTGTCCAATTTTCCATTAACGGGTGGGTCGCGTTTTGGATCCTGACTGGGTTTACTGAAGTAGTGTTTCATAAGTAGTTTCCTAATCCTCTTCCATTCAAATACTAGTACACTTCCTTAAAATTATACCTTCCTCAACCTTGGCCTATTATTGTAAATATGAGGATAGGTCTATATATTAGTAAGACGTGGTACACTATAATATACCCTGCACTATGCTGACTTTGATTTGCAATTTTATTTATTGAGCAAACACCCCTCGGTGGCGTAGTCAGCTAACGCGCTGGTTTCGTGTTGAGCTAGACAGTGGAGGATGGGGCTATCGAGGATCTAATCTCGCTCGAGTGAACTGGGGGTTGTTTTTCCTAAATGGTTTTCTACTATCCCTCCACGCAGATGCGGGTTCACTTCCTCTATATTCAACCTTTCCCATTTCTAACCCATTAGCCTAAATAGTACTTAAGTGTATAGCCCAAACTGGTAGTAAGACGCGGTGCTAAGTATTATATATATAGTTATTAACCCTTCCTTCATATCTGACAAGACGTGTATTAATCACAACTTGTGAATGTGAGGAATGCCAGGCCTCCACCCTGGTTCGGATTCCACTTTAAACTGTAGGTCCTCCATTTCATCTCACAATCACCCTACCATAACACATTAGCGTAAGTGCGTATAACCCGAACGGGTAGTAAGACGCGGTGCTAATAATAATATATAGTTATTTATTGAGCAAGCGTTGCGCAGTCCTGTTTTCACTTAATAATTTTGCATTTCGTCTGTCTGGATGATAGTTCTAAGATATCTGTTAAACCCGTGGACCAATTTTAACTAAATCCGGCAGGGACATCATTTGAAGGTCAAACAACTTATGCACAAGGTTTTACAATCTGCTAATCCATTCTCATATAGCGGGCCTTTCAAAAGGCTTTTCGTTTAATAGCTGATCTGAACTGATTTGAATTTAAAATTCTAAGCGATCGATCGTGTACCTAGAATATATATTAAGATTAACTTCTTAAACCATGTTGACAACAAATATTCTCCATGAATATAAGTACTATTGAATATAATATTAATATTTTTTAATATCTAACTAGATCACCAAGGGAAAATATCAACTTCAAATCCAAGGATACGTTTTTGGAGCTATTTTAACTTGAAATACAAAGATAAATATTAAGACTCTTGTAATGATAAGAACATGGAGGGAGTGAGGTCTTCTATTCACAGAACTACTAGTTTTGAACACACAAGCTTTTTTTTTAAATATTTACTAAACACTTTTTTTATATATTTTTTCTTGCTGTGTGTAGAGTTTATCGCGTCTTTTCCCGCCTATTAGACTTCACCCAAACTATTCAAACACGTAAAGATTCTAACAAGCTCACTTTATATTCATGTTTTTACATCCATTACTGTTTCTAGCCTATGGTCTGGGTCAGTTTTTTATTCAACCCATATATTTTACGCTACCAGCTCGCTGTGCCTGTCATAACTTCATATGCCTTACAATATAACTTAAGACTTGGACAGGCACAACATCCAGTCCCCGGCCGTTAATTTATCAATGTGAAAGGGTAAACCCAATGTATCCATGCATATATATATATATACATATTAGCCCTGAAATTGTCACAAGTATCGGTTTGAATAAAATTTTAATACTAGCTTTGATTCAGATAAGCTGTTGGAACTAGAGCTGTTTTATATTTATAATACACTTTTCATTCTCGGATATATCAACTTATTTTGTAGGTTTTATTTAAATGTTTCTTCGACTCATTCTTAAAATTATAATTTTAGTAGCAAAATGTTTTGCTAATTTCCTGTTCAAAATGCCGCCATTTTTCATGGAGTGAGAGAAAGTTAAATTGTGATAAAACTCACTCCAAATCAACATGCAGATCAGTGATGCGATGTTTGGGTACAGTTTGAGTGACGTATCATAAATGGACAGAATGTGCCATCACTTTTAATAGGATAGTAACTGTGCTTTTTAGTGTAACCTTTGTAAATTTGCATTACTGTAGTAAATGTAATTAGTGTGATGCTACTAATATTAGTTGTAATAGTTTTATTTATTATAATAAAATGTTGGCCAGCAGTCAACTTTTTTATATCACCACATCCCACTACCCGTTTTGGTTATATGCTTGTGTATTAATTGCGCCAGTGATTTTAGGAATTAGGAAGGTTATATTTAGATAAAGTGTGCCCAAATTTGCGTGAAGAGAAATAATGAGAGAGAGTTATTATTATTATTAGCACCGCGTCTTACTACCCGTTCGGGTTATACGCACTTACGCTAATGTGCAATGGTAGGGTGATTGTGTTAAATCTGTGCCGGAACCGAGGATTGAACCCCGGACCCTCAGCACAGAAGTCTGACACCTTACCCCTAGACCACCAGGTCACCCAAAGAGAGAGAGAAAGAGTAGAAAATCATTTAGGGAAAACCACCCTTATTAGCCCCGACCGAGATTCTAACCTCGATCTCCCCGTCATCGGCAGTCTAGTCTACTGTGAGAGTAGCGCCTAAGACCATACGGCCACCGAGGCTGATAAGTCAACTTAACATGTAACATGCTGGTCCTGTAGGTGGTATGCAAGAACGAGACTTGAGTGTTGTTTGATTGTTAGTGTAATATTGGTGGAGCTTTAGCGTCGAAATTTGCTTGTTAGATAACTTTGTGGTCATTTGATTAAGAAGTATACGAATGAAGTTTATATAGCGAGTTAGGACTAGACATTAAAACAACATTCACTCTCGTTCTTGAATATTACCCTGAATGGTGATAATGGAATAAGCTGCAGTTTTAGTGTTGTATAAATAATTAACTTAACTAGATTAAGTTAAGGAAAAATAGCTATTTTAATATTTTCTATATCATAATAGGTTTGCCTTTCATCAAACCTAATTTTTTACTATGCCAAGATTAACTCACTATACTGAATTACTTCCTCTAATTTGTTTTATGAAGCACTTCAGCATCCCTTTTTAATATATTGGTTTGCCAAACCCTTCCTTCACCTCTGACAAGGTGTGTATTAATCACAACTTGTGAATGTGAGGAATGCCAGGCCTCTACCGTGGTTCGGATTCCACGTTAAACTGTAGGTCCTCCATTTCATCTCACAATCACCCTACCATTACACATTAGCGTAAGTGCGTATAACCCGAACGGGTAGTAAGACGCGGTGCTAATAATAATAATAATAATAATAATAATAATAATAATAATATA
>CABFWO010003072.1:69307-85424 GCA_902155825.1 Timema genevievae | reverse complement strand
TTGTGAATGTGAGGAATGCCAGGCCTCCACCGTGGTTCGGATTCCACGTTAAACTGTAGGTCCTCCATTTCATCTCACAATCACCCTACCATTACACATTAGCGTAAGTGCGTATAACCCGAACGGGTAGTAAGACGCGGTGCTAATAATAATAATAATAATAATAATAATAATAATAATAATATATTGGTTTTTTCCTTAGATGCTTATTACTCTCATTTCTTTTATTTTCTTTATATTCTGACGGTATTTAGCTCTTATTTTATACTTGAATGTGTCATTATGATACTCTAATTTTTTATTATTCTAGGCTGATATTTAAAAAACCTATATCATCTTTCAATTTTCCTAGAGTGTGTATTTATGTAAAAGGCAGCAATGTTCTCTTTGGAAAAAGAAAACTTGTATTAAAAGGGTTTACAAGACATCAACTGTTATTCTAGTTTATTTTTCAGAGAAAATAAATATATTGTCAAAGCTATAAACTAATAAGATTTATTTTTATCTAAATCTTCATAAATGAGCAAACCATAGCATTCTTTCAAAACAGTTATATTACACGCTTACTTAGAATTTATTCACATACGTTTATTTTTTCTATCTATTAAATAAACTCTATCAGTTAGGCCTAATTTGGTAGTATTTGGAAATCCATTGTGTTCTTATTTATGTATTAATAATATATAAAAATTAAAATCTTAATATACATTTTAATGGCTATTTACAAACTCAAGTTTTGGAAAATTTATTTGTAATAACTATTTTTTTTAAAACACAACGATAAATATTGAACTCTAAATCATAACCACTGGATTTAAATTAATTCACTTATTTTGCATGAACATATTTTACTTTAAAAAACACAATACAGACTTTCGTTATTTTTGCTTGCCTAGGGTGTCGGGGGAAGTGTGTCTGGTTTAACTAACATGTTACACTAATCTTGCTTACTTATTCTATGTTATTAGGAAGTCGAAAGTTCATTTCCACACTTAAAAAAGGAAGACACCTTTATATCTTGAGCTAGCTCAATCTAGATGTTCATTAACTGTCATACATGTGCTTGTGGGATGGAAAAAAATGTCGGATGAATATTTGTATTATTATTATTATTAGCACCGCGTCTTCCTAACCGTTCGGGTTATACGCACTTACGCTAATGTATGGTAGGTAGGTATGGTAGGGTGATTGTGAGATGAAATGGAGGACCTACAGTTTAACGTGGGATCCAAACCACGGTTGGAGGCCTGGCATTCCTCACATTCACAAGTTGTGATTAATACACGTCTTGTCAGAGGTGAAGGAAGGGATCGGCAATCAGATAAATATGTGCCGAGACCGAGGATTGAACTCTGGACCACAATCTAGAAGTCTGACATCTTACCCCTAGGCCACCAGGTCACCCTTATATTATCAACGTGTTTTGATACCTGTTTGGTTTTTATGCAAACATTAAATAAGCTAATATGATAGGGATTAGGAAGGTATAGTTTTATAAATAATGTATCCGAATTTGCGTTGAATGAGAATGGGAAACCATTTATAAAATATCACCCTGAGTCACCCAACCAGGATTCGTACTCTAATCTTCCCACCATTAGTAATTCAGTTCAACATGGGAGTGACACGTTATACTATTCGACCACCATTGCGGTTGAAAGAGAAAAAAATTGATATTAGGAAACATACGTACAAAGAATTAGTTTCCATCTTTAAAAAAAAGAGTAAGGAACAATTAAACTACCAAATAATTACACCACATTGGGTACAGTTATCAAAGAAAGCTGATAAACGTGTCAAATTATCAGACTGGTATCAAAGTGTGGAAAATTTGCATTCATGATACATTTTTTTATGGAAAGGTTTCGGGAAATCTGCTTCATTTTAACATAGTTCACAGTGTGTAGAGGTTTCTGGATTTCGGTCTTCCTTGAAAATATCTGGTCTCGAGCTTTTCAATAGCTAAATAATTTTCTTCTATATGTTCAGCCTTTTGTTGACTCTAGTTTCAATTTGTTCATTTTAAAATGTGGTGTACTCCCGCTGAGGCAAGCACAAATGAATGGGACTAGGGTGGAGGGAGCTATACTATAGTATAATTCTGGTAGGAAGAACAGTTTAAAAAATACAAACATATTTTTTGCGGTCAACATTGATAACATTTTACTATATTATGAATATCATTTTAAATATAATGATCGTATCTATCAAAAGTAACACTTGTAGATCACATGACTTGACGTATGAATATATTAAAATTTGTTTTAGTAACGTTTGTAACTGTTAAATACTGTTCTTTGTACCAGAATCCCACTATAATAGAGCTTGATGACTCGGGATCTGCTATGAGATAGAGAGAGAGAAAGCTATCACCACAATCATATTTACAAAATCTTCCATAAAACTGTTTTTATGACTATGTTACGAATGTATCTAGACGAGGAGAAAATTTACTTGACTTTATTTGTTGGTGTAACGTTAAAATAATCGTGTAAATTGCTAACACAATCATATGGAAGTTAAATTATGAGTATATACCTAATGAAATGACTCGGCTAAAATGGTTGTCTTCCAAGAGAATAGTAATATACTTATTCTAAGATCCACTAGATTTAAAATAATATTTATTTTAAGATTCTATTAAAGATATTTTCATTCTAAATAAATATTTTTAGATTTCCACTAACTTCTTTGCGAATAACAAATGTTAAAAATTGCTGAGCAATTACATTTTTTAAATTACTAAACGTTTGTTGCTTTTTTGGTTTCCGTCGTTAATTGTATTAATATCTATGACGTAAATATATAGTTTTCTCATCATAGGCTGAAGGCCTTAACATTGATAAAAGATGCAATAAAGGTATATATAAAATTATATTTAAACTATCTAGTAAAAAGAGGAATATTGTCGAAATCAGACGATGAGGAATTAAACTGAAATAAATTACTATTACTCTATGTCCTATGTCTTCTGGCACATCTGTGACTTAGAAGGGTATAGTGAGATTCAACAACATAAATGGAAACTGAATAAAAAGGGCATGTTCTAAAACTCTTTTCTCAATCAAATAAAAACTTATTATATATTCATTAAAAAAAATTAATGATGCTATATTCACGTATATTTCGATACGGATGACCCGACAAACTTTCGATTTTGTTGTCTGTCTCAACAGTGCCATTTCTTACTTTTCTATTTTTTTTAAAAAAAGTTTGTGTGTTGGCTCCTAATCTTATGCTATCATATAAAATAGCTACAATTTATTCTTCTATCCTCTTTATAAATCTTTGGCCTGTTCCATTATAAGGGCTCTAAAGGCTGTCTTTCCATCTTCGCCTCGATCTTCCAAATCTTCCCTTCCCTGGAGGTCTTAATTCTCTTCCTGCACCCTGTCAATATGTTGGTTCTGTTTTCTCCTACGTGAGGCTATCCATTCAGCGATGGAGTTGATTTGACAAGATTCTCCTATGTTCTCATTTCTTTCTCTGTCTAGTACCGATTTATTAGTGATTTTTCTAAATATTCGTATTTTTTGCGACCTCCAGCTGTTGTTGGGTACGTTTAGTTTTACTTCGTGTTTCTGCGGCATCTGCGAATATTGGTCTTACCAAGGACTTGCCTCGTAAAATTTCTGAGAGCACTTAATAGTACTAATAATATAGTAAAATATGAACTAGAATAATAAATCGTCTATTAAAATATGTATTATGTTGATTTTAGATTATGTGGTTGATCTTCTGATGGACCAGAGTAGTTTATAACACGCCTATCATAAACTCCACTTAAAAGAAATACATTATGTGTGAGCATAAACACGGAATGAGCCTGTAAAATTCAGGGCTAGGAGCATTGGTATGTTATGCCAAATGATCCGGGTTCGAGTCCCGTATCTAGACTACATTTGCTGCTTGTTGATCTGTTATTGATACATGAAGTGAGATTCAATAATCGTAAGACTTGGTAACCCTCACCGGAGAACGGGAGATAAATGGCGTTAGACTCACATTGCACTTCACATCATTGACGGGAAGTTAAGAAATTGAATCCTAGCTGGGTGTAATAGAAATAGTTTTCTGCCCGAGTTTTTTAAAATGTTTTTACTATCTGCTTTTCACTCTTGGATGTACTATTCTAAGTCCATCCCTAATTTTTACTCCTTAATTTAAGCTATAAATTAATAACTCTTGTATTAGAGGTGTCAGTATCTAAGGGGGAAAAAAATTGAAATGTATAAACGTAAGTAATTTTCTTTTAAAAAGGTGAAATGCGTGAGCTTAATGGTTTTCCCTTTCATCTCTCGACCTCTATTTCTCTTTATCATTGATGAAATAAAATTTTAACTACAGTATACATGAAGCTATTACATAGATCAGAGAAAATCCTTGCGTTCAATGATAACATATTTTTATATAAAGAATAAAGATTTTCTCTGCTCTATTTGTTTCGTGATAATGTATTTAAAATTTGTATTTCGTCATTATGAAACACTAACGCAAATCTTACTGAGCCTATTGGAATGCAAAGCGTCTCCAACACCCATTATCGGCTCTAGTGCCTCGGTTCGTACCCCGATTAACTCAAATCACTCTCTAGCACATGTTGTCGTTTATTAGTAGTTGTCAAATCTACCCACACCTAATACTTCTAATTTTTAATTAGATAAAAATAACCTTCGGTGGCTGAATGACGTAAATACGTTACTCTTGCAAGATACTGGTCTACCGATGATGAGGAGATTGGGGTTCGAATACCAGTCGGGTATAATGAGGGTGTTTATTCTTAAATCTTTTTCACTCCACCCCCACTTCACTGCTAGAACATTTGTTCTGAATTCTACCTTTCCCATCTCTATTCCAATTTATTGTATGTATAGATATCCCGGATGGTTGATAAAATGCGGTGCATAAGAAATTAAGTATTTATTGAGAACAAAGAATTATTCCAGAAGTTTCCAGAGCCTTACACTTTACTGACCCTTTCACTAAAATTGTAATCACGGCAACACCAGAATAAATAGTTATTATAGTAGACATTCAACTAATTAAAGTAACTATAAACAATAATTAAGGTGATATATAGTTGTTCTATAAAGTGGAGTTTGAACTTTTTAATTGATTACGTTACAGAAGGACTCATTCATTTTTTTTTTTTAAGGATAAGAAGATTTTCTTGGAAATACATTCTCTCTGGGTCCTCGAATTTTAATCTGGATCAGAGGGTGCTGTTGGAATTACCTCCTAACTTTCTTTATTCTACTAATAACTGCCGTATACTATGCTAGAAACTGGACAGAGTTTGACTATTTAATTTTTATAAAATGTAATTTCCAAATATTGCCACCCATAATTGGACCATACTCGTGTTTAAACTCCTCTCTTTTTATTAACGACTAATGAAAACTTTTTAAAAATATCACTAAAAAAATGTGATAGCAATTTTTAATTTATTCACCTGTGATCTGAATATATACTGTTAAATTATCTCACGCTTTTGTTCTCTCTTTGAAACACGATTCTCATTTGTATCTTTGCACATGTATTCATAGTATTATGCAATTTTAGATCTAAAAGATATAAAAAAGCATAGGTGGGTCCATGGGCTAAGGTGTCAACATTTTTTGGCCTAGCTTGCCAGTAACGGGCAGGTCGTGGCTCAAGTCTTGACTGGGTTTACTGAAGGTGGTTTTTCCAGAGGGGTTTACAAATTTTCCTCAACGCTAATACTGATACATTTAATTTAAATTCACCCCATTAGTGTAAATATGAGCCCTATTGGGTAGAAATATTCTGAAGAAAATAGTGTGAGACGTACACTACCCGGCAAAAATCTACTGTAGATATTTTAAAATGAGATCTAGACACGAGAATTGAGCCCATGACCTACGGCTCAGTGTCATGCTCTAGCACTGAGATGACTATTATAGGATCATTTACGTTTAAGGTTATATTTTCGTTTCCAGGAGTCATTTTTCAATATTTTCTTGAGTCATATTTTTGAACATAATAAAAAACTTTCCACAAATATAAATTTCAAAATACTGTGAGATATATTAGTATTAAAATCGAAAAAAATAAATTTGAAATTATTTCAAATACCAAAATTTGTCGTCTATTAAAATTATATTTGGATACTCACATAATAACTCTCAGCTTCTATGAAAACCAAAATATATAATCGTGATCTAAACATTTTTTAGCTTTTTTATGATTATATATTATATTCTTTGGTATGGAAGTTTAAGTATAAAATAGTTTTATTTAGGTGACGTTTTGTAAAACTTCATTTATGGCTCTAAAATCACAAGTTATATACATTTATGTCAAATAATAGCTTAAAGTTGGAAGCTTTGAAGTTGTGAGTTTGACCATTTTTCAGTAATATTAGTATAATATATATTAAATAATTCAAATATACCCACACACATTATGACATTTTAAAATCTACCCATTAAATATCTAATGTTTAAATAGATTAAAATTTATCAAATGCAATCTAATAACCATAAAACTTTTACATACTATTTTGGTGAATAGGATCAACTTTGAACTAATACTTTTAATGTTTAAGTTTCCCCGAGCTATTATTTATTCATCATACAACTGAAAGTTTTTTAAATAGATTACCATTATGATTGCTTTATTTATTCCGAGCCATTGTTTCAATCCAAAATTTCCTCATTGACGTATTCTTTGAATGTGATTTGTAAATCTACTAGGATTTATGATATTCCACCATCATATTCAATTCGGGATTTTATTTTACTTATATCACTCTTTGATTTAGAAAACAGATAAATCTCTTGTTCTTCTCGATGCTCTCAATTTCTCATCGTGAATTATTATTCTCAGAGGAAGTAGCTATATTATGGAGCTCACTGGCAAGTTTGGGTGCCGGTAGCAAACAATATTGTGCGTTCAGGCTGTAGCTGGTCTAGAAATTGTATATAAACCTTCTCAGAAGGGAGTAATCATTCATTGAAACATGACTGGGCTAAAATAATCAATCCTTCTTTATCTATCTCTCTCTCACATCACATTTCAACACACTTCCCAGATGAGATCAGGTTCCATCCAACCTGTTGAAACTTGAAGACGAACCAAAGTTGGAAGATCCACTTGGTAATCTGCCAGTTTTGTTGACGCTGCTTTATCTCCATATGGACTCATTTAAAATGACTGTCTCAGAATAAACTTTTCTTAATATAATACTGAACCACCTCACGCATGAACACATTACACAAAAAAAAATTAAAATAATGTGTGTTAATCAGAATTACATATTTAATAGCACTACATCTAATAAAGGAAAAAATTGAAACACGCTCAATTGTAAACGCATGCGTTCTTAAGATATTTAAATTAAATAATTATTGTGATTGATATTTAATTTTTTTATTTTGGAGAAAGAAAAAGTGTATTCATTAGTGATTACTTATTTATCAAATATGCATTAACAATATCATCAATAGCTATGTATTTTTCATGTATATCTACCTCTTTTATCTTTAATATAGTGCCTTTAGTTCTATTTATATGCATAAAAACAAGAATACACATTGTACTGTCTCCAGTAAAATAATAATTAACATATATGATTTGTATTAATAATAATAATAATAATAATAATAATAGTAATAGTAGTAGTAGTAGTAATAGTAGTAGTAATAATAATAGTAATAATAATTCAAAAATTGTAATAATTGTTAGTGTGTAGTAATATATAGTAAACCTTTTCTTTCTATCAATACATTACCATAAAATAGAGTTATCCAACACGTTTATTAGGGTGAAAAGCAATGGACATGATTAAGTTAAAGTCTAATTTGTTTAAAAACTTTTTTTCAATTATCTTTATTGGATGGGTTTATTTTCGAACGCACCCCATCTGTAACTGTGTTGACGGAACTTCACCCCGGTATTGATGGCTCTCAATATTCGCTCAAAATGGTAACCTACCTACTTGGATACTCTCAATGTTGTAGCCTTTATTGATTTGTGTAAAAGCTTTTGGTGCGGAGAGGTAAAAGGTCACTGCAGTTGAAATTGGCTTCGTCTACGGATGGACATGGATAAACGTAGATATAAAAATGAGGGGGAGAGCATGATGGAAAGCAAATAAACATTTGGGAAGTAGAGATAGAGGAAAGAGAATAGAAAGGAAACAGGAAAATAGAAACTAGACGAAGATTAGCGTGAGGTTTATAAATAGTGAAGAGTTGGAGAAGACACGGATTAGTGGTAAAAACAAAAACAATAAATATTAAGTATAAACGGATGAATAAAGAGAAAAGTAAAAGTATTAATTTGAGATTGATAATCAATGTAAAGGAGGGAATAACGCGTGATGAAAGAAAGAGAATAATACAAGTACCACCAGATAGATTGAGTGTGAAAAGGATAGCGAAGTGGACGAAGAAAGAGAAGTGAAATAATGACCTCTCGGGGCTCGGGCACATTTTTAAGAAAACAAGGGCATGAGAGTAACTATCGATTGCAGTGACCATTGAGGTATGGTCTTGTGTTTGACCTATAGCCTAAAGCTTGTGGTCATCTAAGTCAAAGTTTAGACCAGGTTTTCTTTGTGCATTCGGCTTTTAAAAAATACGTTAAAAATACACATACTATTTTTATAAGGCTAGTTTCAGCGGTTGCAATATAACATATTTAACTTTAAAGGTAGACTATTTATAAAAGTTTTGATTTTTAATACTTAAAAAAATTTTTGATAATTAATGACACATTATATATTCTATAATTAAAATAGCTTGTTGCATTACAATATGTTTTGAGTCGCATCAAGCAGTCGAAGACATCAGTAACACATTATGAGAAATTGTGTTATAAACTTATAATTATTAATTTATGAGTTCACATCACTTATAAAAAGTAACAAAATAATAATGGTAAAAGATTTTAATTTTAATTTTTAAAATTTAAATATTTAACTGTCCATTCATATTTAATCACTGCTATTTCATTATGCCCAAGACACTTGGTCTCCCTGTAAAACCTAATTGTAATTTTAATTTACTTTTTTACAAATAATTGTATCCACCTTACTGTTTTAGAACTTATTAGTGTTTTCACTGTCTGATTGATGTGGCTCCAAACATATTGTAGGTAATACAACATGCTATAATAATCATATAGCTAACTATCAAACATACAATTTAACTCTTCTTACTAAAATGCAAAATTTTTCTAAAAGTACTTAAAATAAGGTACTTGCAATGTTTATTATTAAACAAAATATAAAAATATGGTAACTTTTGGTGGCCACCTATTAAATCTATCAAACCTGGTTTACCGTTTCATTTTTTCTTTGCAACTCTCTATAGGGTAACTAGGTATATCTGTAAACGTGGTAACACATCTCTTCACCTTCAATGGCGTAGCGCCATATTGGATTTTTCACATTTTTAAAGTCGCTACATATATATGTTCAATAAAAACACTTTTTACACTTAACATTTGAAAACCCCTAGAAAGTGTTTATAATTGATTTAGTTTTACTTTTGACTTACCTGCAAATAAAGGCTTACATACAAAGTCTTTGCTATCCTATTACCGCACTGTTTAACACGCGATCTAAATGTCAAACTTAATTATTTTTTAGTAATATTTATATTAGTTGTAGTAAAGAGAAATATGAATTTATAATATAAGGAACGTACGTTCTGTTGATTTCCATTAATCTACAATTAATATTTTCTCTCTAGTTAACACAAGCAAATTTTTAGAAACCATTTGACTCGAATAACAAGTTTTTAAACATTAAATCCTTTACAACCTTTGATAATTTTGTGAAATAAGTTACTTGTTATGTCTTAACATTAATTTTGATATGTTTCATGTTGATTTTATACTGTTAATTATTTTTTACATGTGTAAGGTATATAAATAACAACCTAGTCAACTATTTTAACCTTTCTATTATCATATTTCCACTGTCGCTGTTTAAACTCTTAAACATTACAGAACATACCTTTCTTGTCAACATATTTTCAAACTGTTTACCAGTATATTTAATTATTTAACTAATAAGTTCACTATTGTTGTCACACCAATTAACCTAGTATTTTTGTTAAGTCATAACCTTCATAAAATCTATAATATTTTCTCAAGTACTCAACATTTTGTAGAGTCTGTAAGTTATTATATTAATAACTCTAATATAGTCATTTTGTCAATTTCCACTTTTCATTTTGCTTATCAGTCAGCTATACTATAATCTGATACTACTTAAATATTGTAGTTACACAGATTTATATTTTTCCTTGTTTTATGCTAATTAATTTCAGAACTTTACTACTTAACAATATTAATGATGATTTTTTAGAAATGTTATTGTATCTGTTTTATTTGCCTTAATTTATTGATATATTAGTTTATCATTGAATAAATTATCTTCATGGTATGTTTCATATTTATATAGTTTAATTTACCAAAGAAGTTTTACCAATTTATCTAATTAGCTTTTCCATCCAAGTACATTCCTTATATTATAAAAACTTCATTATTTTAGTTAAGTTAGTTTGTCATTCGTGTGCCAATGTAACAAGTTGGTTCATAAATTTCACTCTAAATAACCCAGATAAAAAGTGTAAATCATGCATTATACGTACAAGTTCGTTCTACTACCTTATTATTAAATATTTTAGGACCAAGATTGGACATTCTATTATAATTTAAGAGGGCTCGAGCTAATTTTGAATTAACATTTTATATTTTTGTTGGGAAACCATGTGCACTCTATTCATTAAAAAAAGTTCTTAATTAAATATGATTGGTGTCTTCTTTTAGTATTTTCATTCCAATAAAAACGGCTTTAATGTGTTTATTGAAGTTTACTTGTCCTTTACAAATATATAATTAAAGCTTTAATACACATATAACATTCAATCTAGATTTAAAAAAATATCAGTGAAAATATGTTAAACATCATTAAAATCTTTCTTGAACCATCTTCAATTAGTTTGTAAGGCGTTTTGAGAGGGTAGACTGATTATCAAAAGTAAAATTAAACACATTTTTCCTTTTAATAAAACTGTCGATAACTACTTCTATCGAACCCATAAAGATTTGAGTTGACAAACATTAATCTAAGGTGTTTATTTACTAAATGTCAATTGCATGCGGGTTTGTTAATTTTCTCTTTTTCTTTCGAGGCCAATTGTTTGTTGAGTTTATTTCAACTCGTTTCGTTCGTTCTTTATCGCAAAGATTGACTGTTGTGATCTCCTTCAATGGCACTCATGTTGTTGCTTTTTTACTCCGTTCCTTTTCGTTCATTCTTTGTAATTCAGTTTGTGTCGTACAGTATTTTACGTCTGCTAAAAGAGGCGAAGGTCTAGGCAGTAACGTACTCTCTCAACAAACACACACATACACAACCGCACACACAAAAGAGAACACGAAAACAAACCAAATTTGGTTGGCTTGGTTTAGTGAAACGGAAAATAGACTCTTGTGTTCCGTTCTAGTTGGTGGGCTCAGTTAAGATATTTCTTGCTTAAATACGGCTTTCATTTCAGATTTGGCTTACGTAACTTGTCCGTTACCATTTTAATGTTTAATTTAGTATTAGAGTGGATTATTTAAAAAAACATATTTAGTTTGATTTAAATTTTAAATTAGTTTTTTATATTGTTTTAAGAACTCGTGATTGGATAAAACAATTTAGGGGGTAAAATGGTCCTATCCATCACTCTCGTGTTGGTCTAGGTTGTCAGTGACGAGGAGATAGAGGATCGAATCCCAGTTGGGTGCAATGATGGTGGTTTTCTCCTAATTGTTTTCCTACTATACCTCAACGCAAATGTGGGTACATTTTTGCTAAACTTCCACTGTTTCCATCCTTAATTAACGTAATTAATGTAAGTATATCACCCAAACGGATACCAAGACACGTTGGAAAAATAATTAAATAATGGTACTATATTCATAATTTTAAAGTTATTTTTGGTCATTTATTTGCTTGATTTTCAACCATTTTGATAAATGATGCATAATTAAGTGTTTATGTATTCAATTGATTGAACATTTACTTCCTGTAGTCTCTCTTAAAAATAGGATGCTATCAATTATTCTCAATTTCGTTAGCTCTGATTAAGTTTAAAAGAATCAACACATCAATGTTTTTTAGAAAAGTTTGCTACATTTATATTATTTTGGTACATCGTAATGTGCTTGGTTTTTTTTATTTATTTTGCTAAGCTATAAAGGTTTTTTTTCATGACTGATTACCAGTGAAAAGTGGAAGGAAAGAGATAAAAGTTTTTTGACTGGCGTCAGCGGGAAACCTTTGACTGTCTTTGTAGAACTAATTTTCCCTCTAGATCATAATTTCAGAAATGGTGGGAACGACTGACATTCATTTGCTGTTTCATTTCCTCGGTTCCTGTGGTGAGCTTTGAAATCCCCTCTCAAATTAGCGTTCGACTTTGAGAAGAAGAAATATTAAATAAACATTACGTGAAGCTTAGTGCTGACATTATTTTGACTACTCTATAAATTTCTCTGGGTTAGTGACAGTAGCATACACGCTATGCATGACAGTGTTTATTTTCAGTTGTGCATTACTTGCTAGTGATAATATTATTCTCCTTGAGAATATATCCAAAGAAAATATTACAGTTAAAATGTCTATATTTTGGAAATTCACTACGTATTTAGGAATTGCACATAGATTCATAGGCTCGTGTCCAACCAGGCGTTACATTTATAGCTAGAGTTGGATTGAATCTAATATTGTAAGAATCTGAATCTTAATTTTACTTATAAATAACAAATTCAAATCTGAATACGAATTTTGCAATAAATAACTAATAAAAGAGGAAATATAAATCTAATAAAATACTAGAAAATAGGAATAGTAACTAAACGTTGACATATTTTGTTACAACACATCCATTATACCATTCACATATTTATTTCAGTGCTAAACAATGGCCCTAGGTCTGGTTGTTAAGTTTGTTCAATAATTATGTTGAGACTCAACCATTATTAATCTGTAAGACTATTAGGGCTATAAAAATGTCAAATTTAAACTAGAAAAAATTAATTTTCTTTTTCTAATCTAAAGCCCATATTTTTTTTGAATCCTTGAATCTTAAAATATTCTCAAATAATTGAGGTACGAGCGTACATTTCCCATTCATAACATGATGGGAACTAGGGTATTTATAATCTTATTAACAATCTTATCAACAGCCAATCCAAACTTTCGGGTCTATGATATCCGAATGAAGGACCAGCCTACACACCATTATTCTATATCCACGTCTTAGTACCAGTCTGGAATATCAGTATAGATACACTGATGAGGTAGGGACGGAAAAGGTAGAATTCAGAGGAAATATACTCGAATTTGCGTGTAAGAAGAGTGGGAAACCAGCTAATTAAAATATACTCAATAAACACGGCCAAGATTAGACCCGTGACTTCCCCAACACCGGATAAATATCTTAGACGAGACTGACTCCCTAGTTCTGTGTGCTCTCTGGTTCTTTAGGATTGAATTTGGCTCCCTTAGACCTATAAATGACTAGTTTTATAGTACCAGCACATTGAAATACTAATTAAAATATTGTTGTAACCTATAATTTTGAATCAATTTTAGTACTTTTTTTTATAACGAAGATAACATTTGTTTTAATTTTGTGTTTTGCCGCGTATTTCTCTCCCCGTCTTCTGGGTGGGTTGTAACTTTCCCGCCAGGTTGTGTAGTTTAGACACGTATTTTCATAATCCGGGGCCTATTAGCCGCACGGCAATTTGATGACGCTTTCGCACCACGAGACCCCAAAGTCTCTCCCCCCTCCCCCTACCCCCCCTGACATCGTGACTCCGCTCAGGGGGTGTTGACAAGTGAGAGGCGTCGCTCTTCGCGTCCCACCGCACCCTTCAATTAACTCGAGCTATCAATTTAGATCACAGATTTCTTCAACAGACGAATCTTGAATGTGCGATGGAGTGCACCAAATAAAACCAATAATGTAACACAAAGTAATAAGATTTATGAAAAACATTGTGAAAGTTAATAAGGAACGATGAATGTAATCAATAATAGAATTCAATTTTAATAATTTAAATCTAATATGAAAATCTATATGTTTGATGTGATATAATGACAATTTACATAGGTACAGTATTTGGTAGAAATTTTTAACAATAGATTAAAAAAAATATTTTTATATCTTGTGATGACAATTGTGATACTGCATTAAAATTTTACATAACATCTTAAAAGTTTGAACATGTTAAAAATGAAACTTTTAAGTCATATTAGGGCCTACATTAAAGAACAATATTAGAAGACGATGATGTGTTTATATAAATAATTTATCATGCAATAAACAGTTGCTTGTGAATTTTGGAATTAAATAATAAACAAAAATAAAATAAAAATAAGTACAATTGAATTCCTATTCTTATCTGTATTAATTCCCTGTTCCTTTGGATGTTGCTCCAATTTCATATTAGATTTAAATTATTAAAATTGAATTCTACTATTTATTATAGTAATATTTAGGTAAAGATGAAATCATATATACAAATAAATAGCCTGATTACTCTTTTTAAATATATATTTGAAACATCCATCCTGGATAAAGTTTTGAAATCTCAACTTTTGGATGTATTTACCTATATTCTACTAGCTAAAGTATCTAAATTGTTATTCATATCAAAGATACGTTAATTGTTACCAATCAAAACATTTTGAATATAATTAAAATGGTCAAATATTGCGAATAGAACAATATAGGCTAACTAGCGGTACTGTTATTGTTTTTAACCTCGTCTTACTACCCGTTTGTGCTATACATATATTTACACTAATTAAATAGGGATGAGGAAGTTCAACTTAGAGGAAATGTGTTTGCGTTTGGGTTGAGGGAAAGTAGGAACCCATCTAGGCAAAATCACTCTCAGTACACCCGTCTGGAATTCGAATCCCGACCTCCCATCACCAGCAAATCAGAATAGGTGAGTTTGACGTTTGACCTGCGTGCCCACCAATCTGGCTAGCACAATTTCTATTGCAGTCTTCGTGTTTATCAATCAATATCTCTCAGACACGCTTCAGTGGCCGCATGGTCGAAGGTGTCACTCCAAGCGTTAGACTAGATTATCGATGATGGAGAGATTGGGGTTAGATCCCAGTCAGGTGTACGTAGGGGATGGTTTTTCCTACATGTTTTTTCACTCTTCCTCCACGAAAATGCAGGTACACTTACTTTAAATTTAATCTTGCTAAACCCTGTCACATTAAAGTAATTAGTGCATATTTGTATGACCTGAACGGTTAGTAAGACGTGGTGATAAAAAAAAATCTCTCAGCTGTGTGAGGTTTAACTCAAACGGATAGTAGGACAGGGTGCTTAAAAAAAAACCTCTCAGAACTACATCGGTGGTCATACAGACTAAATTTTAGAGTTATCTTGTCTGGTTTGCCAGTGTGGGGGATGCTGGCATTTGAATCCCAGTCGGGTTTATCTAGGATGTTTTAATCCTAAATTGTTTCACACTATCCCTCCAAGCAAGTGCGGTTTAATTTATTCTAGACTCATCTACCTTTTGCGTTCCAATTCCTAGCGTGATTATTATAATACGTAAGTTCCGGTGTAAATTGTGGAAAAATAATATTTATGGCGATTGTAGCAGCAATGTCGTCGTACTGGCCACAAAAAATAAAAGCTTAAATGTTCTGATACTTGTTGGTTTTGAGTAGCTCAGTACACGTGGCAATCTATTTGACGGAAACAGGCTGTAGGGTTCTAAATCCAAGCCACGGACGTTTATGGGATTGCATCTGCCCACATATATGTGAGCGACTCAATTTCCTGTAGAGATGATATGCGCATTGCAGATTCCAATGTTATTTCGACACAGCCAGATGGTTATCTCCGTACGTGTTTTTATCGTAAAATAAAATGCTAATAGCCATGAAACGATAAACTTTGTAATGTCCGCTCTCGGGAAGCCCAAGATTTTGTAAAAAAAAAAGTTTTATATTGAAATGGGAGTGGATTGTATTCTTTTCCTCTTGTATATATATTACTCTCATGTAAAGTGTGTATGAGAAAACTGGAATTTAACGGGACTTTGGTTTTTG